>JAOVYX010022145.1:0-14953 GCA_035668315.1 Drosera spatulata | reverse complement strand
TAAGTTCTCCTCATCGACACCTCTGGTTTCCTGCCATTTGTACTGCTCATATCTTCTTATTCTTTCTCTGAGATTCTCTGGGAGTAGCCGGTGAGCCATCCATTGTTCCGCATCTCTCTTTTTCACTCTCATCTCCTCCAATCTTCTTGTCGTAGATTGCAGGTATGTCTGTCTCAACACAGGCTAAGTTCAGCAATTTGGATTCTAAAGAAAAAACATGGTTCATTATCATGAGACAATGATACTGTGAAGCGAGCATGAAATACAGAACCTACAACTATATTTGCACTGTCAACATGACCATCTACGAACGACATTGGATTCAAAAAAGCCAACAGAGCAGTTGGCATACTAATATAGATCAAATTCGAACACCTTGATATGGCTTTCATGATTTCTTCCATTCATTTCTCCTCCGCTTAAGAATTGCATGCAAGTCTTTCTTACTAATGCCCATAAGAAGCATACTTTACCTACCTGCATATTACCAATGAGGAGAGCAAATAGCACCAAGCCCGCAATGGATATCAAAATGGCAAAACAATTTTCCCAAAGGTAGGTACTGGTCTGAAGGTTCTGGCCGAGACAGCTGCAAAAGAAGCAAAGGGATTTCAGAATAGGTTACACATGATACTACTATGGTCTTAATCAGAAGGACACCATACATCAGAACCAGAAATACATTTTTCTTAATCAGAAGCACAATAGCAAGCAAAAGCGAAAGATACCAATGGCCATTATCCAACATCAATTTTCAAAACTTGTACTTAACCTTGGGGATAAACTACGATACCAAGAGAATAACATATCCCGGCCATGGAAACTAACCTCAGATTTTGCAATCCCCACCAGAAGCAGAAGAAGAACTTCTTTGGAAAATCAGTAGTCGCCACAACACGAGACTCGAGAGCATTAAGAAACATTCCAAAATCGAAGAGAGTGGTATTCGGCGTTGTCACAGGGCATAAGTCACCAAGAAATGACGTATTATTTTGAGAATTTGCATGGCAGTACAGATCAGCAGGAACACATAATGCTGGTTGCTTCTTACATGCCTTGCTCCAGCATGTAGTCTCACGCTCGATTGAAAATAAGTACCAAAATGCTCCAAGTACCTACAAAAGCACGATATGGAACACAAGGTGATAACATGGAGGAATGTAAACTGTCAATATTAACACATATTTGACCGTGGTACTCAAAAGCGATTACTTCGACTACTATGTGCATTTGCTCTGAACATAGAGTTGCTCATACATATTGGCAAGATGTACTAAACGATAGAACTGTCTAGCGAAATGTAACTATGAAAAGATTTACAAGGTAAAGGAGCAATGTGCTCAAACTCACATGACTAGCAAGCATGTAAAGCATAAGATTGCATGCTGCTCCGGCCCATGCTGTTTCCGTTAAAATGCCTGAGGTTCTAGTGATCTCTTGATATAAAGGAAGAATCCGAAGAAATCTAGGGACATACTGGAAAGCCACAATAAATTTAAGCAAGTTCTTTGTCTTCAAAGCTCTTGAACCTCCCGATTTTGGTATTATCAGAATCACAGCCTGAAAATAAGCATTCAAGCTGTCAATGAAAGAACATAACCCTCTTTATCGCTGCTGCATGATGTTTTTACATACCTGAGGAAGGGGAAGAACAGCAAGAATGTCGACGCAAAAGTACGAGAGCAAATATCTTTTTGCGATTGCCCATTTATCTTCCACCAGGATGCCTCTACCAAATACCCGAGAGGAAGGAGCAATAAAACCAGTATGAAATTGGAGGATGATGTGAAGTATATAGAATATATCTGTGAAGGATCGCAAGACACTAGCAGTGACCTCCAGCTTGTGGTCCAATCCCAAACATGAACGATTACCGTCAATCACCGGGATATAAAAGAAAAGAGGATCTAATGAAACTGCAACTACGCATGACAGTACGAAGATTTTGTTCCACTTCTGCAGGAATGCCCCCTGAGGATCTAGAACTTTTATCCTATACAAGGCATGAAGGTTGATTTTCTTCCGAGACCAAGATCGTGGGGATCTCATAACATTGTGTATACTTCTAAAGAACGATTGCAGTCCTTTCCAGAAGATGGATGAGATTGAACTTATGGTTCTTTTAAATTTACTAGGCCGAATTTCATCTTTGCTAGAGAACTCCCCAGCTAAACCTTTCTGTGGAACCCATTCTTCAAATCTGGAAGACCAAAATAAAGAAATATGATATTGAAGCAAGGACATACATAGAGAATCACATATGTCTAATGATCTGCTAGATGGGGCAAACTTGATATGAGGTTTCTTAGGAGAAGAACGACTAACCTTACAAACTTTGGCTTTGGGTAATTCATAATTTTTAACTTCTGTTATACATATCCATCATGTACACCCATTCCTTCAAACCTGAAGAATCAGTAGATGCTTGTGGTCAAAAAGATGCACCAGCTACTAGGATTAAAGCTTCAAACTTTAATGGAACAATCCAACTAAAGCCAGCCATTGGTCTACTTTATGGTGAATACTGAGCTTAATGAACAAGATGAATACAAGCACTACTGTAGTACTTCGCCCATATTCTATTGTAAAGAGTTGCTCAACAAGATCTTATGGTACGTTGCGAATGTTATTTCCTGCAAAGAGGAAGGAATGCACTAATCTAACAAGATTTGAAGGCAATAAACTACTGTGGCGCCTTCATTTGACAAGTCTACCTCATGGATACATATTCAGATACAAAGAGGCAGGCATGTTTTGTTGATAACTGCATTCCCCATATAATGAATTCACCACATGGTGAGCAAGTAAGCTACAACTCAGACAAAACATATATGTTGATGTTTATTGGGCACAATTTATGTGCCCCAAGAGACATTCTGGATCAAAAATCTGCCCAACCACAGTTCTCAAATCATACTGGAAAACATCTTCTATTGGTTGGTCCATTTACATTTCCTCGCTTTTTATCGACTTCTATATACAAAGCTTGGTAATTTTTCAGTCATATCTCTTCCCGGAAATGCACATAGCTATCGTCGTTGAACTCAGAGACCGCATCCTCTATGCTTAAGACATCACTCCGGCCATAATCGCCTTTGCTTACAGAGCCACCATAAAGAGTACAAATCATCCTACGTCTGTTTTCAGAAAGAGTTGATTCTTTCCGTTCGACATTGACTCGGGATAAACTACTTACCCATTATTCAAAACACGATTTTAACTAAACCTAAAATTTCATACTTGTTCTGAACTGCACACCTAACCATGGAAACTTTTCTGCTTCAAATGTCAATTCCCAATAAATTTGCCCCAAATTATATACAAACACAAACCCAATAACCCATGAACCAAAATCATAGAAGATTAACCAAACAACATATCCCAGAATGATTCGCAAGCAAAAGTCCATAAATTTATTTCACAATCATCCTTATAGCCCTAAACCCAAAATTCGTACACAGAGTGAGCACTCATCAAAACCCAAGAACTCTACCATTACAACTAAACTGATCAGTAACTAATTACTCCAAAATTAACTAGAAACCCAAACAAATCACTAAAATCACATGACAAGTAACTACCATCAACAACTCAAAATTGCCACATATCAACAAAGTGGGCAGTAATCAAACTCTAAATTCATCAACTGGGCAGTGAACCATAACCCAAAAACACAAGAGAAGCACCTGAAAGGAGAGAAATTTTTGCACCCAAATGAGCAGACCAAAACCCCCAGATGAGAAACTTATAGAATGAAACAAATTTGGGGTCTTTTGGGAGTATGATTGAGATAAAAATGGAGGGTGTGAGGGAAGTTTCTTGGAAAATTGGTAAGTGGAAGGAAAAACAGAAACGTACAAAGAATCAAATGAAAAAGAAAACAAAGGTGAAAAATAATAATTGTAAGAAGAACAATGGAAAAAGAGGGTAGTGCAGTGGGAAATCGAAGGAGATGGTAGACGTAGTCAAGGTGGTGGCCTCATCACATCTTTGATACGGTGGAAAAAACAATGTACTTGTCTATGCACGAACATGTTTTGTTATGGTTTTGATAAGTAACGGGTAAACTTCTAATCTTGAAATAAAATGTGAGGGTTTGGTGGTGGTTTTGTAAGATTGATTTTATAGGGGTTTTAAATACGAAATATAAAATAGATCTTTATCCAAATATTATGTATTAGAAAATTTATTTGAAACTATAAAATAAGATCAAATAGATAGATGTCATAGTTCACTGTAGGGAGCATATTGGACTGATTTTAAATACACAAACAAATGATTCCAAGTTTTCTTTGATTCTTAATTTAAGTTGTAAAACCAGAATCAAAGTAGTAATACGGAGTAATGTTTATTAGTATTAGAATATTGATTTGTTGTACGGGATAAGAAATCATAATATCAAAACATATTTCAAAATACTAATTGAGATATGTATATATGACATATAATGTAATTTGATCTTTAAGATATGGTAAATTAATAATGGATCATTTTCGATAGCTGTATATATAAAAGATAATATATTTTAAATTATTTTTTGATTTTTAGGTTCGTTCCTATTGTTTTGTTAAAGAATTTTTTTATTAACTTTAGATGTTTTGTTTTGTTTTTATTTTTTCATTTTAATATTTTGCAATTTTTGTTTAAAAAGTTTTTTGACATTTTGATATTTTGTAAATTTTGTTTTCTTCTTATACGTCTGGAGACGATGCGAGATCGTGGTGATATTTTTATTTTTTAATTTATTTTTGCTATTATATAGAAGTTTTTTTTTAAAGTAAAGATAGAATCAAGATGAATAGATATATATTAAATTAGAATATTAAATTTATTTTTGTTATTATATAGAAGTTTATTTTAAATAAAGATAAAATCATGATGAATAAATATATATTAGATTAGAATGTTAGATGGTTTGTAGTTTATCATCATGATGATTCGATATAAAATTGATTCGACACGAAAAAAAATTGTGTAATTAGATATATATTAGAGTTGTATGATAATTGGAAGAGAGTAGTATCCATTGAGATCGAATGCAAAAACATGGTTTAATATGTTTGATTAAGGGGCATGAGCTAATTACGTTTGCATGATACACAGACTAAGCGATTGTAGAAATAAATACGGTATGGATGGTTATTTTTTATCTGCTACTGGCATTGAAACTCAGCTTCAATATCGGCTTGTCGAAGAGAAGGGACTAGATGTTGCTTTATTAATTATTTTTTTTCCTTTTTTTTTTTAAAAAAGTTGTTAAAAGCTTGACAAGAAACCCATCGATATAAATGAAATTTGCACAAAATCTCACCATCGAGGGCCATAGAAGACTACCTAAAACTAGCTTAGTCCATAACCTAACCAGGATTTGGTGGTATAAAGCTTGTAGGTTAACCTATAATGAGTCTAGTATGTCGAGTTTTTGGTAAACTTAATATCCAAGCAAAAACCTATAATGCCACTGATAATGTTCTATCAACAGGTCGGTCCACGACAATTGTTACTTCCTCGATCGTGATTAAAGATGACAAACGTCGTCCAAAAGGTTCCGTGATACACAATTTTGAGCCTTTGGTTTGAGCAGTTAACTGAGCTCATACTCATTATTCAATTTATGATTTTGAGAAATCTGAAATTTACACTACAAAGACTTGGAATTCCGTTCACTTTGAGCATTGGCATTGACCTACCATAAAATAATTGTTGAGGAGAAACTGTTTTTAGCATCTTTTCCAACGAAATTTCACTTGTGGTAATTAAGTTGTAAGTTACCAAAAAGAAGAGAGAGTATCACTATATAGAAAAGTGTTAGTTCAACAATTGTTCTCCTGCTTAGCTCATAAGCTTGACCAGTTTGGGAGCATTATGTCATATATTCTCATTGACTTGACTTGAGTCGTTTACTTCTAACAATAATCTCCCATTTGTCGTGCTCGAACCATGAAGCAATGTGGATCAAAACGCAAAGTAAAATCACCATGTTAAAAGGAAATACGAGATTGATTTTGAATTAATCATCTCTAATAGTTATGGGATTTTATAATGAAATTTCAGAACCAATAATTTGTATATTCGGAATCAATCCGTTGTGTTTTCAGAACCAATTGATGAGTCACTTGTTGATTTGCCCCCACCACAAGTATTAAAAAGCACTCTCTTACTAAGAAGATCTTGCTCGCACGAAGTTGTAATTGAAATTCTTTCATCCTCTTCCTCATCAAATACATCATTATTAGTGTAGCTCAGCCATGTCAACAAAATATGTCTTGGTCACGGATATGGACGTTCACAGGACTTTCACATTGAGATCAGCAAATGGAAACACCCTTCGATTTCTCGTGTTGTTGCCAAGAACATTTAGCTTCGTGAAAACTCTATGATAACTTGATTCAGTCCGGAATGATTCCGCCTTGGATCGACAAGTCCCCAGAATGATGGAGGAGCTCCAAGACTCGAAATCTGAAAATCACAAATTGCTCCTTAACTATAGAGTCACCATAAGTTGTGCTAAAATTCTCGACCATCAGAACATTCAACTTTCATCGACACATCTAATAAAAGAATCTGATGCAGTGCATCGTTTTCGTCAATATTAACTTTCATTGTACCTAGGAAACATAAGGTCAAACTTTAGTTAGTGTCTTTTAGTGTTCCTAAGTGCATGAATGAGTTAATCGATATACTTTTTGGTCTACAATGTTTCTAAAAGACTTGTAAATTGAGGTCTTGTAATCATACAAGAGATAGATTTGAGATTTGAGAATTTTCAAAAATTTATTTTATCTCAATCTAAGAATGAATCGGCTTTCCTAATTGATTGAAGTCGTACCTTTCCACACTTTCCACCCAAATCGAGTGAGCCACGCTATCATTCGTGCATCAGAATCTGTTGGCCATACAATCTGACATGAAGTTGTACAATAACATGAAGTTATACATCCTGTACAGTAAATAGGAACTCGAAGTCAGGAACCTTTTTTTTTCCTTATTTCAAGTACAGATCAACAGCAATCGACTAAGCTGCTGCTCGCTGAAGTTAACTCAGCAATCTTCTACAACCCTATTCCCCCTTTCAAGCATCAGGAATAACGCACATGAGGAGATGCCATTTACGTAACGCTGTCTTCCAAGATTATATCACCTAGGATTGCACCAGAATCAATATTCCCTATGGCCTTGGAGAGAATGTGTCTCCAAGAATGGGCATTAACTCTGCCGCCATTGCTCGCAACAAGAAATAGCAACTCCATGATTTGTTCTAGCAAACCCGAATCACAAAACCCTTCATTCAAGATCGAGTATGCTAACTCGTTAGACGAACATCTTTACTGTATCATCTCCTTCAGAACCCTGACTCTCCCGACTTGCTCTAAGCACTGCTTCGGCCTTTCGGTGTTAGAAACTACTATGAAGTACTATCTCGGCATGTTTCCTAGACGATGTGTCGACTGTTGCAGGACGTATACTACATTATGGAATGCCGTCATATCGTACTAATCGAGCTGTGACATAATCTGGCAAGTCTAATGGAAATGTAGATTAAACAATGAGTAATTACGGGACGTCGAAAATGATTGGATCCTAATTTCAAAGTCAATGCCTTCTAGCAGCCGATAAAAAAATAAGCCATTCTCATTGTTTCAAAGAAAATACATCCAATTATCCTACATCCACATGCTCTGCTTTAGCAAATAATTAACAGAACGTGTTGATAATTGACATCACTCTACCACTTGCATATTAATCTGATAGAACTGATTTCTCGACAGAATTCCGATAGATTAAAATATATAATGATTATTGTTTAGTATGATTAGATGGGACAATATATGATTCAAAACCAAAAGATCCATATAAGACGATAAAAATAATAGAGTTTGTTTCAGTATCCGCGGTTTCTGGTTTCTAGACAGTGTGAATAGCTCTATGGGTCTGCCCCTTCATTGACCAGCAAAGTCTTCGCATAACACTGCATTTGATCTGAAATAATAGCCCTTCATTGACCAGCGGTTTCTACAAAAAATTTCCCTACATATATCACTCCCCCCTTCTTGAGCACTTCCATTAAATTATATAAAACAGATTCAGTAAAAAAATAAAAAAAAATAACGATGTGATGAAAAGTTAAAATGATATTGAAAAAATATATTGAAAAAATATATTGAAATGTATGTTAAATTATAAAAATTATAATATAAAAAATGAAAAAATCGATAAAGTTATGATAATATTATAATATTTTTTATTTTTATAGGTCAATTTATTGTAGCATCATATATAATGAAGAGTGAATATATATGAAGAGTGAAAAGAAGAGAAAAAAAAATAGAGATTTTGATGTAAGGGCTCATCAAACACAATAAACCTTTGACTGCCCTTGCTATTATCATTGATCAAGCTACCTCCTCTTGATACACTAGAACAAAGATTCCGTGATTCGTTACATCAAATCTTGATCGTCTCAGCTACTTATGGGCAGCGTTTTCTCCGTTTTTGGTGACGCCTTGATCACTCAGGGATGCACTTACATATCTAACCAAGCAGGGCACCTCAGAGGTCTGCCCGACAAGCTCGACGATCTGAGGTCCGCTTTGAATGAGCTAGAGGCGGTAAGAAACGACATGCAGAGAAGAGTTGATGTGGCCGAGCATGGAGGCAACGTAAAGCGGCTAGACGTAGTACAAGCATGGCTTACATTAGTCGATGATTCCTTATCCGAAGCTCGTGCTCTCGTCGAAGCTGCTAATGGAAACAATGGATGCTTTCCTGTTACCGTGGGACGGTACAAGTTCGGTAAGAAGTTAGTTAGCAAGAAGGGCCAGTTAGATGAATTAGCGAGCAAAGGCGTCTCGTTTGATGTTGTAGGCGAGAGATTGGCCACAAAACCCGCAACTGTGAGGCCCTCGGAGTCACTGGTTGGCGTTGAGACTGAGTTCCAGGAGATTTGGAGATTTTTGGAGGATGATCATGTAGGTGTGATTGGTTTATATGGCATGGGAGGTGTTGGAAAAACAGCCCTTTTGACGGAAATGCATAACAAGTTGGCTAGTTCTGTTAACGATTTCGATTATGTTATATGGGTTGATGTGAAGAGAAACCAAACCCTTGAAGAGGTTCAGGTTAGCATTGGGAAGAAATTGGGTTTGGATGAAGGGAGGTTGGCGAGTATGAGCGAGCATGATAAGTGCGAAGACATATCTCGTGTCTTGAATGGGAAGAAGTTCGTTTTGATGTTGGATAATCTGTGGGAGCGGCTTGATCTTTTGAAGGCCGGAGTGCCATATCTGAATGAGGCTAACGGGTGCAAGATTTTGTTCACGACGAGATCAGAGATCCTATGCGGCCAAATGGAGGCTCACAAGAAGATCAAATTAGGATGCTTGGATCCCGACAAGGCGTGGGAGCTGTTTTGCAAGAAGATTCGTGATGATGATGTGGTCAATAGTCCCGAGATCATCGAGCTAGCTAAAGGTGTCGTCAAAGACTGTGGCGGTCTGCCACTAGCGCTAGTCACGGTTGGTCGTGCAATGGCCTCGAAGAAGACTCCTGAAGAATGGTCGCACGCGATAGCAACATTGCGAAGATCTGCATCAGAGTTTTCAGGTATGAAAAATGAGATGCTTCTGCTTTTAAAGTTCAGTTATGATAGTTTACCCGATGATGCCATCAAGGCTTGCCTCCTGCGTCTCACTCTGCATCCAGAAAGTTCTGAAGTTACCAAACGCAGGTTGATGGGCGAGTGGTTCGCAGAAGGTCTTCTATGTGAACATGCTGCTGCGGACGACTATGAGAACCATGGATATGACATCATTGGAACTCTTCTTAACACGTGTCTGTTGGAGGTAGCGGCTGAGGACGAACGAAACGTGAGGTTGCACGACGTGGTTCATGATATGGTACTATGGGTTGCATCAGAATGCGGAAAGCAAAAGAATATGTATTTGGTGGAAGCTGGATTGAGACTCCGAAAGGTCTCTCGAGTTGGAAAATGGAACAATGCTAGAGTAGTTTCATTAATGATCAACAAGATCGAGGAAATAACAGAAGAACCGGTGTGTCCTAACCTCGAAGCGTTATACCTGGGCCATAACTCCCTTACAAAAATAGCTCCCGGTTTCTTTTCATCCATGTGGGCTTTGAGAGTATTGGATTTGTCCAATAACGAGAGCCTCATGGAACTGCCCTTGGAGGTTTGTGAGCTCGTCGCCTTGGAGAATATAAACCTAGAGTTTACTGGAATCAGAGGATTGCCTGTTGAGCTAAGGAACTTGGTGAAGCTGAAAGTGTTGGACATCACGGGCACATCACAGCTGACTGTGATTCCTCGACATGTGCTGTCGAGCTTGTCAGTTTTGCAAGCGCTGAGAATGGCTGGATGTGGGTCGACTGATCAAACAGAGGAAGACGATGTAATATCGGGAGGAAACGAGCTATTGATAGAAGAAGTTCGACAACTTAGGAACCTGATTGTGGTGGATCTGACGCTTAGAAGCGACCGTGCACTCAGTTTATTTCTAAGCTTTGAAGATTTGATGATCTGCACAAAAGGTCTGTACATTCAGCTTCTAAAGGATTCAACTTCGCTAGACATGACATTCCTGGAAGTCTCAAAGAACCTGCAGTGGCTTTATATATCCGACTGCGAAAACTTGGCATTCTTGAGTATTACAACACAGACAGAAACACAGAATGCAAACGCCAGTGGTACGATTATTGGCCGTGGCTCGACGATAAAGCAATGGCCATGCTTCAAGAAACTCCTGGTGATAGAAGTTCGGAGCTGTCCGAAGCTGAAAGATCTGAGTGTCATGTGCTTCGCTCCAAACCTCGAATTCGTGGAAATAATGTTCTGCGAAGGACTAGAAAAGGTACTAGCAACGGCTGATCTTGTAGGCAGTGGCGGAGAAACTCCAACTCCATTCGCAAAGCTCAAGGTGCTATGGTTAGTAAACCTGCCACAGTTGACAGGCATTTGTGACGAAGCTCTTCCTTTTCCTGTCTTAAACAAAGTAATAGTAATAGGCTGTCCGCGGCTCAAGAGCCTACCTGTGGACCAGAGAAGGGCCGAGGGGACAAAGATCAAGATTTGGACTGAAGAGAACTGGTGGAATGCACTGCAATGGGAGAATGAAGCCGCTGCCAATGCATTTGATACAGAATTCGATATCGCTACCTTTGTCAAAGATTAGCCACAGTCGTCCGCTTCTGAAGGTGATGTGAACTTGCAATTGTATCTCAACTGGATTGATTTTATCTTTGTCGTTGAAGTACCATAATCGATATTCCAATGATGGAGTTCCAAGACACGAAGTCCGAAAATCATAACTTGCTCTTTAACTATAGACTATAGAGTCACCATGCGCTGTGCCAAAATTCTAGACATCAGAAACATCCAACTTTCATTGACACGCCTAATAAAAGAATCAGTTGGTCATACAATCTGACGTGAAGTTGTACAATAACATGAAGGTATACATCCTGTACAATAAATAGGGACTCAAAGTCGGGAACTCTTTTTTCCTTATTCCAAGCACGGATTGACATGTCTGGACTCGGTGACTGCATGCTGAAGTAACACACCAATGTCCTCCCATCATATTCTTCTCGAGCATCAGGAGTAATGCACAGGAGGTGATGTCATTTACGTAACACTGTACTCCAAGGTTCTATCGTCGAGGATTGCACCAGTTTCGACATTCCCTATGGCCTTAGAGAGAATTAGTCTCCAAGAATTGGCTTCAACTCTAACGCCATTGCTCGTAGTGAGAATCAGCAACTCCATGATTTGTTCTAGCGACCCGGAATCACAAAACCCTTCAATCAAGATCGAGTATGTTGACTCGTTAGGCGGACATCTTTTCTGTATCATCTCCTTCAGAACCCTGACACCCTCCTCCGGCTTATCTGCTTTACAGAATCCCTTTATAAGCATGTTATATGTAAAAGCATTAGGAAAGCAGCGCTTTTCCACCATGTCATCCCACAAGCATCCTGCCTCACACAGCTTCCCGTGGTCACACAGTCCCGCGATGAGAGTATTATAAGTCAAGACACTCGGGATCGAGCTCCTGTCAAACTCATCAAACAACTTCTTAGCTTCCGAAACCTTCCCCTCCTTACACAACCAATGGATCAGTGTGCTCGAAATAGCATTATCCGGAGTAACATTCTTCCTCAGAAGCCTCCTCCACAATGCATACGCATCCTCAACCTTCCCCGCCTCGCACAACACATCAATCACCTTACAACACAACACCGAGCTAGGCACGTACCTCCTCTCAATCATATCCCCAAGCAAACTCAACGCCTCCCCATGTCTCTTCTCCTTACAATACGCCTCGATCATAACCCCATACGTGACCTCATTTGGCCTAACCCTGTTCTCCTCCATCTCATCCATCACCCTCACCGCATCAACAAATCTCCCGCTCCTACAATACCCGTCCATCAACACCGTATAAGTCATCACATCCGGCTTCCACCCTCTATCCAAAATCTCCCCGAACGCCCACCTTGCCCCCTCCACATCCCCGATCCCGACATACCCACCCATCACGGTCGTATAACTCACCCCATTCGGCACAAACCCCATACCGGGCATCTCATCAATCACCTTCCTAGCACCCTTCATATCCCCTTTCCTACACAAACCCTTCAAAACCACATTACAAGAACCCAAATTAGGCTCAACCCCAAACCTCTCTCCACAAACCCTAAACAATTCCCCCGCTAATTCATACCTCCTACACTGCACCAGCGCATTCAGCACGCAATTCAATAACTTCCCCGTTCTCTTCACCCCGAACTCCGACACCTTCCCAAACCACCTCAACGCGTCCCCATACCTCCCCGCCAACCCGTAATTCCTAATCAGGACCACAAATACAATCTCTGAGCATTGAACCATGGGATCGTTCTTCAACTGGGTCATGAGGGTTTCGACCTGGGAGAAGAGGCGGGCGCGGGCGAGGCGGGAGACGAGAAATAGGTAGGTGGGGAAGGTGTGGGAGAAGTAGGGGTGGAAGTGGGCGGCGTGGTGGAAGATTTGAAGGGCTAGGTCGAGGTTTTGGGTGCGGTTGATGAGGGAGATGAGGCGGGTTGGGGTTAGGGTTTTTGGCCAGGGTTTTATCGGAGGAGACACTGTGAATTTGGTGGTGGTGGTGGTGGTGATGAGGGTGGCGGAGAGGGTGAGACGGTGGTGGTGGTGGGTGGCGCCGGCGAGGGCGCGGCGGAGGTGATACATTGTGAGTATAACACGTTTTAGTTTGGAATTTGGCATGTTTCTAAAGTACACTTTAAACTAGCTTTCCAAGCCTTTTGTAGTCTGGGCATATTGTTAAAAGGTTTTATAAATTGGTTTTCGACTTATTTAGAGTCCTAGTTAAAATATTGAGATCGTGGTGAGGTGCACTGTTTGCTGACAATAAAACCTTGAGAAATATATAACTTCGTTAATTTTGACTTAATTTAACTTGCTAAGTCAGTCGGAGGAGAAGTCACGTCCCTTTATCATCTATATGTAAAATGATATTTTCTCTGTCTTATTAGTTTTTATATTATTTTTTTGTTTTGGATTTTTTAATCGTTTGTAATGTTTTCATATTTACAAAGTTTTACTCCTTTCGATCAGAAAAGGATACAACGGATTGACTTGATACGCGTGTTGATATAAAGTTTGACACACGTGCAACGACGTTCAAACGTAATTTTTTGTAAATTTATCGTGAAACATCAATGGTTGTGTAAGTTACGTACTTCAACCTAATACATGTTACGGGACAATCAGACGTGATTTGATATGAAAACGTGATTTGTATTCATGTACATAAAATAATACAGAATACGTATATGTTGTATATTTTGTTGGACGGAGGGAGTACATGATTAGGAATAAAAGAAGACATAAAAAATCTTAATTTTATCAATATAATTTTTATTTATCTTGTTCGTCTCATCCGTCGTCATCTTTGTCGACTATTGTCATCGTCAAATGACATAACACACTCAAAAAAGTTTTCAAACATTGCAGTATGTCTTCATTGAAAGTATAGTACGTCTTCACTAAAATTGATGTGCGTCTTCAATAAAATATAGTACGTTTTCACTGAAAATGTAGCACGCCTTCACCTAAATTTACTTGTACTACGAATGAATGACAGACTTGTTGATTATATCGACCACGAGTATGTTCTCGTCGTCGACATGAAGCAAACACAGAAACAATTCAATGGCAGCAAACATCGTCAACGGCGATGACGATGATGTGGATCCATCCTCAATGTTTTCCTGTTCACCGACGATAGACTTCATCGACAACGATGATGTTGATCCTCATCAGCGCTTCCTTGTTCTCAAACAACAAAATTTTGGTGACGATGATCATGATATCGATCCTCCACGCTTCCATGTTCTCCGACAACGGAACAAAGATAGTGACAAACTTCATGAACGATAATGATGCGATCTCAACGTTTTCTTATTCTTCATCGTCGATGATAATGTTGCGTCAGCCATATCCATGGTGTTTTGGTAATAGAGGAGAAGGCCATTGTGGGCCAAGAGACGACAGCACGGAATTGATAAAAAATTAGGATCTTGAAAAGTATATTTAGTAAAGTAGGGGAGGTTAGGTTTGATAAAAATTGTTTTATTTTGAGAAAAATAGTTTTATAGGTAATAAAAATCTTATGATGTATTTGTAGGGGAAAAACATTGAAAAAGTGACCCTTTGAGTAATTATCTCTGTCACGAATATAGTAAAATATTGATACGTGCGCTGCACGGGATGAAGAAAGATAGTACAAACAAATAGTATTAAAATTATCTATATAGATTAATGTGTATGGAACGTGATAGTTTTATTTTTTGATAAAATCTATAATAACCCGAAAATTTATCGGAATTAAACATATATATTGGATTAAAAATATACGTACGAAGTGTACGCGTTGAA
>JAOVYX010022144.1:0-43969 GCA_035668315.1 Drosera spatulata | reverse complement strand
ATTTAACAAAAATTAGTTTTGCTACGGAATCCGTCTCTAATAACAAGAATTACACTATTAGCGACGGACGCCGTCGCTAATATATACTTACAAACATTACACTAGCGACGGATCCGTCGCTAGAATGGTAACAAAAATTTAATTCAATTTTTGGCCGTCGTTAACTGTCGTTTTTTTTTGTAGTGTAAGTACACCCTATTTTACCCCAGATTATGCCTTAGCAACTCTAGTTCTAATCCTCCCTGAAAGAACTCTTGTACCCTCAGCTTCAATCCTCTGTAGCAACACCTCGTACTTTTCTGGTCCTTAGTCTCCTGGATTGTACTCCTTGCAAATTGGGCCCCTTGTCTTCAATAAGGTCCAGGTCTTCGTCAGGTTTGGTCACCTTAAACCAAGGAAGTTGTCTTGATCAACTCTCCAATTAACCAACAGCAGCAGCTTGTGTTTGTTGTTGTGTGTTAGCTCCAAAACACCAAGAGATCGTCGTCTTAGGCTTGTGAATATCTGTGGAGCTGAATTGAACTTCTATGGATGACAAATTGACTCTTTATTCTTCCATTGCAATATGATGGCAAGGTTGTGTAGCCAATTGATTTTTATTTTTTTTCCTTCCTAGTGATAATCTCCCTTTTATTGAACTTCAGAAATCAGTAAGTTTGGATCAGCATCTTCATTTTTGGATAGCAATCTGATCTACTTTTTGTGGTAAGGTCTTCAAATCTTCCCATATCTACAAAATAATCCAAAAATCGATTTGTACCAAAATATTCAAATTTTACTCAATATATTGTTAGTTCATATATAAGATATTTAGAATAATCAATGAGGACTTAACAAACTTAGCATAATTATCAAAATTGGAACTTTCCATGTTTATGGCATATATATGGAAGTTGGGGAAGGCTTGAGCCTTGGTCACATCTATCTTAGCTCTGATACCAACGAGAAAGGCTCGGATCTTCATGTGTGTTTCTAACAAGCTAAACTTAAGATCAATTTGTTCAATCAATGTCATCATCAAAACATACGAACTCAACAATTGGTTATCAAGTTATCTTTATACGAAGAATATGCATGTACCCACCAATGACGAATTATTAATGACTAAATAAGAAGATGAAACATACATAACTATGGATAATAAGACTTATCACAGTCCTCATCCACCGCTTAAAGAAATTCAAATAAAATATAAAACTACTAACATAGTTGCTAGTCCATTTAAGCAACCCATCAATATTAAAATCGATAGTATTCTTATCTTCAAGGATATACAAAATGTTTATCAGTAAAATAATTATACTAATTAATTATTACATACAGTATCTGAACAAGTTAATGTAGTACGGGACCAAATAGACCATAAAACTCTTAATATTCTTAAGCTTTAGAAACCTTTGTTCACACCACCAAATTATTCTTCTCAAGATATTGTTCAACTAAAGAATTCACAAGATGAACTTTTAGAAGAAATTAATAAGAAATCAAACCATTCAACATTACCCGTTACTCCAATTTTATCTGAACCCTCTTCTAATATAGCTTCCACGTCAAAAAAGAATCTAGTCTCTATCCCCTCTACTGCTCATCTTAATGTCATTACAGATATTGACAATCTTGAAGCCATATTCCAAGAATCTACTACTCTTCCTACTTTAAACAAAGTTTCTCGTACTAAACCTCGTCAGTTATATTATCCTGAAATAAAAATTAGATATTTTAGATTTTCTCCCCCAGATATGGCCCTTGAGGAACACCCCTGGCACAATCAAATGCAATATTTTGGTGATATCATTATTGAATGGGATTTAGATGAAAAAAGTGAAACCGAAATATTAAACATTTTACAACAAATGACTATGGTTAGTTTAGCCAATAAAACCAAAAATAATAATTCTGACATCCAATGTGTTCATACTCTAATCTCTGGTTTTCAGGCCAGCTTAAAGTCTGGTGGGATTTATACCTTATTCAAACCCAAAGAGATGAAATTCTAACTTCAACAAAGAATATTGAAGAACATATTCAAGGACAACCACCACAAGTAAAGCAAGAATCAAATGTTTTAAATATGCTTCTATATACCATTATGAAACACTTTATAGGGTATCCTAGTCAATTTGTTCAACGAAGTGGTAAAATATTAATTAATCTTCAATATCCAACTCTTCATGATTTTCATTGATATAAAGATATCTTCCTTACTAAAGTATATTCAAGAGAAGATTCTCAACAGAATCATTGAAAAGAAAAAAATCATAAGTGGTCTTCCTAAATTATTTGCTAAAAAGGTTCGGCAACGAATCCTAGACTCCAATAATTGTGACATTCAGTATCCAAATCTGTCTTATGGAGACCTTATTTCTTATATTAATTCAGAAGGATTGGCCTTATGTACTGATTTGAAACTTAAATCTAAAATCTCTAATGAGCGTTTTCAAACACGTAAAGAACTTGAACATTTCTGTGCTCAATATGGTTTAGAAAATCCTAGACCTCCTTCCTACAAAAAATAAACAATATTCTCGTTCGTATGTTAAAAAAAAAAATCTGGGTATAAGAATTATCGTAAGGAACATAGATCGAATCCTCTAGATAAGTTTTATAAGCGCCAACGTCCCGATAAAAGTTGTACTAATAAGTTTTCCAAATCAACAATTAAATGCTTTAAATGTCATCACTTTGGTCATGTGGCTACTTAATACAATTTAAAAAAATGAATTATCTTTGGATAATGACATCAAGGATTAATTGATTAATTTACTCATCTCGAAAAATGAAGAGAGAAATAGAAAATATAAGCGATTGTAATTCTGAATAAACAACTAATGAAATCTATGACATTAATTCCAGTGACTTTTCCAACGAAGATAGTGACAATGAATGTCACGGATTATGTTCTTGTAATGGTATTATCATGATCAGTAAAGATTCTTCTAAAATCATCTTAGAATTAATTGACCAAGAACAAGATCCCGAGATACAACGAACATAATTAACTCAATATAGAGACTTATTATTTCAAAAAAAATGAAATAAAGTTCCACAACCATTTAATATTAACAAAATAATTAAAGAATGTTCACCTACTACTTCGGGTATAACAATCTCAGATTTACAACGCATATTAAATGAAGTAAAGTTACAAGTCAAAGAATTGCAAATGAATCAATACAATCTTGCGCAACAAATTTCTCACTTACAAACTTCTCAACTTTCCACAAGCCACACTGAACCTGACAATGATGAACATTATATAAATCAAATTAATAACGTAGTTTATCAATAATGATTAATCTTAGTAAAACTGAAAATCCATGATTTTGAATTACAAACTATTGCTTTAGTTGATTGTGGCGCGGATCAGAATTGTATTCGAGAAGGAATCATCCCTTTAAAATATTACGAGTTAACTCATGAACACTTACATGCCACCCAAGGAACATCCCAAAACATTCGGTACAAACTAACAAATGCTCATATCTATAATCAAGGTTATTGTTTTCAAACCTCTTTTATTCTAGTTAAAAACTTATCACATATTCTAGGTACATCTTTTATAATCCAAATTTATCCTTTTGAACTTGATCAAGAAGGAATCTATACTATAATATTTGAAAATCAAGTAACCTTTCGATTCTTATCTCCCTTAAGTAAGAAGAGCATAAATATTCTCAAAGAGTATATTATTACTAAACAACTAAATATTATTCATAAAAAACATTATATACAGGCTCTTCAATCAGTAATTCATCATCAACGAATAAAAAACAATTATTAAAATCTAAAATTAAAAAGAAAATTCAGAATATTGAAGCATTATTTAAAAAAGATATTTGCGCGGATACTCCAAATGTATTTTGAAAAAGAAAAAAACATATAGTCACGCTACCTTACGAACCCAACTTTCAAGAAAAGAATATTTCTACAAAAGCAAGACCTATTCAAATGAATCAAGAATTGCTAGAAGTTTGTAAAAAAGAGATTCAAGGACTATTGGATGAAGGATTAATTAGACCATCTAAATCACCTTGATCATGTGTTGTATTTTATGTTAATAATCAAGCTGAAAAAAGAAAGAGAAGCACCAAGATTAGTAATTAATTAAAAACCCTTAAATGAAATTCTCCAATGGATAAGATACCCAATATCAAATAAAAGAGATTTATTGAATAGATTATTCAACGTAGCTATTTTTCCTAAATTCGTTATGAAAAATGGATATTGGCAAATTCAAATAGCAGAGAATGATAAATATAAAACAACCTTTATACTTTCATTTGTGTCATTATGAATAGAATGTTATGCCATTTGGATTATTGCAGGTATTAGATTGGACAAAAGCTATTTGAGATTCATTGTATTTATACATAATAGCATCTCTTAATGCCACTAAAATTGGTCCATTTAATCCACGTTGAGTGATTTTATACTAACTTGAAGACACCTATAATGTAAATAGTTATATCCAGTATTTTTGTATGATTTAACCATATCAGAATTGAGGACATGAATATGATGAAAATCATTTTCAATTTGAATACTTTTTTCATGAGTTTCAGTATAATATAATTGTTTAAAATTGAAGGTACCAATTTTATAAAATTTTTCAAAAGGTACTGTAAGTATTTCCCACATATATAAGAAACGATCTAAATTAGGAATAGAGATTTCACTAATATTAGTTGAATTATCTTGGGTTTTAGGGCTGATACTCTGTTGGTGAGAAGACCTCAAAGTTTTACCTTTGCAAAAGAATTTTGAGACGATACTCATCCTATTAATGTTATCTAAACGTGTTTATGTTTTAATTTACTCTTAGATTAACAGGGACCACCTCCCATGAGACCACCTACCGGGACCACCTTTTATGGCTAGCCAACGGTTAACATGGCTGACCAACTCCTAGTTTAAGTATAAAAATTGACACAAAACAAGTTTGATAAATAAATAAGTTAGGTTAGACTCACCTTCCCTTTCAGAAGAAAACTCATGAATCTGATACGAGGAAAGTTGTCTAGGTTATACAAGTGATAAAATAGTGATAAAATATTACAAGTAATATAAATTATTTTATAAAGAATTAATGAAAGGTAAGGAAAGAAGGTTTTAAGATATGAAAATCAACAAGAGATGAGGATAAAAATTCTAACTTTATTTTCTTGAGATTGATATGTAGTACATCAGGAGAAACGAGATTACACCAATTCAAACTTGAATAGACAATACTCATTTCGTGGACACTCTCAAGAATTATGACTCTCTAAGATTACTCTTGAAGCGTTGCGTTTTCTCTTGAAATTTCTACTACAATCCTCTGTCTTTGCTTGGAGGAGAGATATCCTTTTATAGCTGTTGTTGCACCATCTGTAGTCTTCAATAATGACTTGGAGAATCTTCAATAGTGATCGCTTGGCTTGACTTGTGACAAAAGATTTGACACCACTAAACTTTATAACTCATTAAGACTTGACACCATTGACAGAAGACTTGACACCATTGACACTTTACAACTCATGACTTGGAATAATAATACAACATGACACATAATTATTTTTAATTTTTCTATAATGGAGAATCTTTTAAAGATAGTGGTGAAGACTTTACCTTTGGAATCTTTTGACTTTATCTTCAATCATCATTGAGTAGGTCGTCATCTGTATCATCATATGGATCTTGAAAATCTTGATAGATGGGGTGCATTAGTGATGACGTTTCCTTCTTGAGAAGTGCTATTTCCCTTGGAAGAGCTTCCTTTTTGCATTGTAGAATGAGAACTTGAGCATCAGCGATGGTTGATAAGAATGATGAGGATGAGGCATCTGGAGCGGACGCCAGTTGAAGAGCTGCTGGCATGCGCGCACTAATGGGAGGAACAAAACCCATCAGGAACTTAGGCCACCATTTGACCTTGAAAACTCGATGAACTCCAGCAAGGTCATCAGCATTGGGACATCTATGCTCGAAATCCCAAGAAAGAATCCATGGAACTGGGTAATTCTGATGGAAGTAAATCTCATAGAGAATAGGAAAATCAACATCGAGGGATCCTTTATAGATTTGGAAATAAGCTTAAACCTCGGTTGGAAATATTTTTTGGGTTGAACCGATGAGTTTTCACCAGTCAATAATCCATACATGTATAGACCATTGATATGTAGGATGGAGTTTTTTGAACTGAACAAACCATGAATGATTATAAGGACGAAAATAAAAGACACAATACCAGTCATCCATGTAATCCTGATAATTATATCCTAATGAAAAATTAGAAGAAAAGTGACGGAGTTGAGTTCTGAAATTATTCCATTTGTTAACATGTTCAATTTTATGGATAATACATTTGAAGAAAGAGATGTGATTTGGAGTATCATGGTTAGCTCGATCAATAATTTCAACCGAATCAATTTCAATAAGAATGTTTCGATAGAAATTATAATTTTTTCGAGAATTCCTTGGGGACCAGAAAAATGATTGTGAAAAATATTGAGTAACATCTTCTTGAACGAAAAATATTGAGTAACATCTTCTTAAACATGCTCTTTTGTGATATCTTTGGAAGATCGAAGTGTAAGAAAAACCTTTTGAGTAAGTGGTTTGACATAATAATAAGATACATATATAGGTCAACTGCGGGTAACAATAGTACTGGGAGATTTAGGAGGTTGAACTTGGAGAATTTGAGAATATGAGACAGGATTTGAAGGAGACGATAATGGAGGAAAATCAGTTAATGCTGTAAACCGATTTGAAGAATAGGGAGTAATAGTCCTAGATTGAGAAGGATTCAAACACACTAACCGAGATGATTTTGTTGGAGAGATCGGCGATGTTGATCCTTGAGTGAGTGACAAGGGTAGCACTCTCTTATCAGACTCACTCTTTTTTGTGGAAGACATGGCTCTCACTCCTTCTTTCCTTACAAAAACTCTCTTGTGAGGAAGTCAAGAAGTAAATTGGTTTCTCCTTTTATATAAGCAATCTGAAAATAAAAGACAGATAATAAAGCTTGTCATCGTGCAAATATTTGGTTAGAAAGAAGTTTTCTAACATCCTTTTGTAAAATTTCTTTAGTTGATTTATAATCAATGCGTAAAAGAAACTTTTTGTTGAAAAGATCATCTTGAAATTTTAAGATGCATAAAACAATAGATGAAATTTCTTTTTTAATAGTTGAATAATTCTTTTGCGAGCCAATCCAAATACCAAAATGGAATCCTTTAATTTATTTTTTATTAGTAATTTTATGTTTGAAAATCCCACCATATCTAGAATTAGAGACATCAATTTTAAATGTAAGAGAAACTTCAGGATGAATTATATGTATACATGGTAAAAATTTAACTTTGTTCTTAATTTGTTTGATAATAGAGGCACGTTCACTAGACCATGCTATTATGGCTAAACATTTTCACCCCACACACACTCTCTCTATCACCGCTTTCTTTCTCTGCGATTTCCAAACACCAAAATCCATCTTCGAAAACCTTCCTCTGCCATCTGATTTCTCTCCCCAAAAACCTTTCCCCTGATTTCGAACTGGTTTTTAGGGGATCACCTTAGCCCTGGAAGCTAGTAAACAAGCCAATCTAAACCCCCAAGCGAATTTGGGGGCCGAACTCCCTAAATTTTGAACCTCGCCATCGAAGAACCCTAATCTGGGAACTCGAGGAGTTGAGCAAAATCCGGCTAAAGTGGGGTATGATGAACACTCCAAGATGCCTAGGGATGGTGTTCAAGCAAGTGATTTTAATGTTCAGCATGAATTGGGTGGTGTTATTCCAGATCTGAGAACCGAGGTCATTAAGAAACCTAGAAAACCATAATTGGGGATTGAGCAATCTGAGCTGATTCCGACCAATTCGATGGATGAGGAGTTGTGTAGGAGGTCTGGGTATGATGCTCGAGCCATGAATTTGGGGAACTCAAACCTGGGTGATGGGGTTTTAGATCTGGGTACTGTTGTTGCAAAGAACCCTAAAAGCGTGAATTTGGGGATTGTTCACTCTGAGCAGAATCCGGCCAAATTGGTGGTTGGCGAATCCTCAAGGAGGAATGGGAATGAGGTTAGAAGTGTGAATGGTGGAGTTCGAGCTCGGCTTCAAAGTCGGGGAAGGAGCCGTCCACCGATGAAGGAACCTGTAAATTGAGGACCTTAAATCGCTCCAGCTCGTGGATTTGTGAGGCCTGGGACATCTTGATGAAATCAAACCCATTGAGAGAAAACTTAAGCTCTTATTTGTTGAACCTGCAAAGCAAGGAGATATACAGTTCTTTGAACCTTCACATGAGGTTCTTGCTGAAGTAGCTGCGAAGTGGAACGATTACCTGGTGGGCTATTTTGTTTCAGGATCTATGTCAGTGCTGACTGTCGAAAGGTTAGCTAAAGGCTATTGGGGTAGATATGGCCTTGGGAATGTCCTTGCTGATGCTTTAGGGTTCTATTTTTTCCAAGTGCCGGATGAGGCTGCGAGACAGAAAATACTTGAAAGAGGACCTTGGCTCTTCTATGGACGATATATTATCTTGCAGCAATGGATGCCGGAGTTGGTGCTGTGCAAGAAGACCCATGATCGAATTCCTCTGTGGGTGAGGATACATAACATTCCCCTGGCTTTGTGGACTGCGGCTGGACTGAGCGGCATCGCTAGCCTTATTGGAAACCCATTGTATGTTGATTCCTTTACGGAGAACATGACAAAGATTGCGTTTGCGAGGTTATGCGTCGAGGTGGATGCTGAGAGGCCTCTTCCAGATACTGTAAAGGTGAGAATAGGTGGCGACATGTTAACTCTCAAGGTCGATTATCAGTGGAAACCAGAGGTGTGCCACTGTTGCAAGGTTTTTGGGCAAAGCTGCGGGGGAAAGCAAAGGAGGGAGACAACTCAATTCAGGAGCAGGTCAGATCAGAAATTAAGGGTAAAGATCCACCTTTGGTGACTTCCCAGACTGATGCTGAAGGTTTCACGCTTGTTTGGAGAAAGAAGAACACTCAGGGAGCTCTTGTGATTAGGGACCGGGAGGATGCAAAACCAGTCGAGACTAGTGAAGGATCGGAACGTGCTGAGGACGATAACCAGGACATTACTGAAATTGTGAACGATGAGGGCAACCAGTCCTATGAAGCTGATACTAGTAACATCCCATTGTTATCACAGCCACAGGTTCACAAAGAGGGTTTAAGTGAGTCATCTGATGATAGTGATGACAGTGATGCTTCTCGGAATGATACTAGCATTGATGTGCCTAATACAACTTCAGAAACTGCACCTGTTTCGGCTATATGTTCATCAAGACGTATTGAGATTGTTCCTGAGCCTCAATCCTCCCTGGATGAAGGTGAAATCGGCTTGACTCAAGTTTCGACCAAGTCATTGCGGCCTTGCCTAGTCAATAGCTTGCCGAGCTTACTGCTAGAAAGGTGGACAAGAAAAGGAGAAGGGATTCCAAGGCAAAACGGAGTCCCAAACGAGATTCAAAAAAGGGTAATGGAGCTGCTCAAACCAGCTCACGGCCTAAACGAAGATAATTTGGTAAGATACTTCCTCTTTGTACAGTTTCCTTATGATATTAGCTCATTGGAACATGAGAGAGCTTAATAGCCCCATTAAGCAGGCAGAGGTTAAAAACTTAGTTGCCAAAAGAAAGATAAAATTGATTGGTATCCTAGATACTAAGATAGATGAGCAGGAGCACTTGGCTGTGGTCTCACCTATGCTTCCCAGGTGGAAATGTCACACAAATTATTCTTGTTCTGAAAAGGGTCGAATCTGGGTCTTATGGGATCCAAAATTCTTGTCTTTTGACCCTTTTTGTGTGACTGACCAAGCTATACATGGAAGGGTTACTAATGGGGAAAATCATAAAGAATTTTTTATTTCCTTTGTGTATGCTGAATTGTCTTTTGTCAAAAGAAGGGTTTTGTGGAATGATCTTGAGAAAAAAGCTGCTGCCCTTGAACAATCTCCTTGGCTAATCCTTGGTGACCTGAATGCTATAAAGGAGATTAATGACAGGATGGGAGGTACTCGAAAATGGCTTCCATCCTTTGATGACCTTAGAATATGTATGGAGAATGCAGGAATCGAAGATCTCAGGTATAAGGAATGTCGATTTACATGGTCAAACAGGTCTCATGGTGAGCATGCGTGTTTTAGGAAAATTGATAGAGTCATGGGTAATGCTCAGTGGTTCTCTCATTTCAATTTTTCTAAAGCTGAATTTCTGCCCCCAGGGGTTTCTAACCATTCTCCTGCTGTGGTTTTGGTGGATCAGGAAAGAAGGCTTAAGACCCCCTTTAAATATTTTCATTTTTGGTCCACTCACCCTTTTTTCCTTGAGACTGTGAATACAACTTGGCAGACAAGAGTTTCAGGATGTGCAATGTTTCGACTTGCAAAAAACTGAAAGCCACAAAGGAGAAACTGAAGGAGCTTATAGCACACAACATTTCAGTAACATCTCTGCAAAGGTACAAGCAGCTCGCGAGGAGATGGAGGCTATCCAACAAGCTGTCATGGAGAACCCATGTGATGAGGTGCTGGCTAGGGAGGAGAGATACCTTGTTCATGTTTTCACAGACCTGAGAGCAAAGGAAGAAGCTTTTTACAAGCAGAAATCGAGAATACGGTGGTTAAAGGAAGGGGATAACAATACACGATTTTTTCGCAACTACGTTAAAGCTAGAGAGAACAAGAAAAGGATAACAACAATTGAAATGGAGGATGGCCAACAGTTGCATGATGAAAATCAGGTACATGGTTATATTGTACAACATTTTCAATCCTCTATGCAGCCTGTTCCTACTTTTGGTACTTTTGATGATCTTAGTGACTTTGTTTTGCACAAAGTCCCAGTTCATATGCTACCAGATATGGTTGCTGAAGTTTCACATCAGGAAATTAAAGAGGTACTATTCTCTTTGGCCAAAAACAAATCCCCGGGACCCGATAGTTTTTCTGTAGAATTTTTCCTTGATGCTTGGACCATTGTAGGTCACGATGTGATTGAAGCCATTAAGGAATTTTTCACTAGTAGGCAGATGCTTAAGGAGATAAATTCGACCGTTATTGCATTGGTGCTCAAGTGCAACAACCCCTCTAAAATCACTGACTTTAGACCCATATCTTGTTGTAATACGGTATATAAATGCATTGCCGAGTTGATTGCTAATAGGATATCATCTGTGCTGCCTTATTTGATTGACCCTGCTCAAGGAGCCTTTGTAAAAGACAGAAAAATCACTGATAATATTTTTCTTGTTCAGGAATTGCTCCATGATTATCACATTAAGCCTTATCTGCCTAGGGTAGCTTTCAAGATAGACATGAAAAAGACTTATGATACTTTAGACTGGACATTTCTAACTCATGCTCTGAAAGCTTTTGGATTTCCACAGGTTATGATTGATTGGATTATGGAAGCTACCTGTACTGTGAAATTCTCCATTAATATTAATGGAGAATTACATGGTTATTTTGTTGGTGGAAGAGGTTTTAGACAAGATGACCCCTTAGCCCCTTATCTGTTTATTTTGGCCATGGAAATTTTTTCTGGCATCTTGAAAAAGCAGGCTAGACAACCAGGTTTTAAGTTTCATTGGAGATGCAAAAAGTACCCCATATCTCACTTTTTTTTTTTTTTTTGCGGATGATGTCCTTCTCTTTTCTGAGGGGAATATTGAATCTGTAACCTTGATGAAACAAGCTGTGGATATATTTGCAAGGCTTTCTGGACTAAACCCTAACCCTTTGAAAAGTGAAGTTTTTGTGACAGGTGATGATATAAGTGTGCTGAATCGAGTACAGCAAATCTGGGACATTCAGCATGGCTCTTTACCTGTGAAGTATCTCAGCCTTCCTCTTATTACAAAAAGACTAACCATTCATGATTGCAGGCCTCTAATTGATAAGATACTCAAGAGGTCATCAAGCTGTGCAAACAGGAGTCTCTCAAGAGGGCATCAATCTGTCCTCCCATCTATACACGTATTCTGGAGCTGTGCATTTGTATTACCCAAGTCTATTTTCCATGAAATTGAATCTATATGCAGGAAATTTTTATGGAGAGGACATCTCTATAAGCCGGAGGGACAAAGATTGCTTGAAAAACTATATGCAGGCCAGCTAGAGAAGGGGGATTGGGTATCAGAAGCTTTTATACCTGGAATAAAGCTCTTTTACTGAAACATATTTGGTCCATTGCTGCAGGTGACAACTCTATTTGGCCGAATTGGGTTCGTACAAATTTGCTTGGCAAAGATCACTTCTGGGTCATCAAAATATCCAAGAGTGGCTCATGGAGATGGAGGAAGTTGCTGCAGATGAGACATATAGCTCAGGATCATATTCGATGGAGAGTGGGAGACGGCAAATCTGTGAGCTTGTGGTTCGATCATTGGTCTCAGATGAGGCCACTGTACATGAAGGTTTCCAACAACTTCATATACAACTCCAGATTTGCAAGAGATGTCAAGCTGGATTCTTTTATCATCAATGGTATTTGGAACGTGCCAGCTCTTATACTTGATCTTTCTCAAGGTCAAAACCTGCCAATCCTCCACAATGGGCTCTTCGCATGCAAGATTCACGATAGCGGCTGCTTGGGAGATTGTGAGGGAAAGGTCTGCAAAAGTCTTTTGGCACAAGGCAGTTTGGTTCAAGAACCATATACCAAGACACTCCTTCATTTGCTGGTTAATGGCTAATCAGAGATTAAGCACACAGGACAGACTTATGGGAATGGGTTTACTTGACAGTTCTGTGTGTGTTTTTTGTAACTCTGAGGTGGAAACTAATGACCACCTGTTCTTCTCCTATTCTTTCATTTCCCAGCTGTTACAGGACTGGAATACCTGGTGTGGGATCAAACTTGAAGAGAATTCATGTATGGAATACTTGAAATGCATTGTGAGAAGGACCAGCCAAAGTAAAGGCACAGCTATACTTTTGAGGACTTTATTTTGCACCTTGGTGTATGCCATTTGGTTTTTCAGGAACCATGTAACATTTTTTACAGATTAAACCAACACTTCATATAATGAGGAAGCATCTTCATAAGACGGCACCTGATGTTGCTTGTGCGAGAGCCAATATGCTTAATAGTGACGAAAAGGAGATTTTGACACACTGGAATGTCCATCCATGTGCTCTGCAAAATTATGATGACATGATGTAATTTTTGTATTGAACTGATTGTTGGCCGTTGCCTGCGTGCGTGCCTGCCTGCCATTGAAGATTCTAGCTGCCTACCTGCTTTTGGAAGATGTTCGCTTGTAACTACTGAAAAAATTGTTTTGTAATCAGGTTGCAGTGTTCAGTTTGATGTAACTAAGCTAGGCTGTAATGTTCACCTTGATGTAAAATCCAAAGTTCATGAAAATTTTGAAGCATGCAGCCATATTTTTGTCACTAGATGTTAACTAGGCTGGCTGCATTGCAAATGATAGGGTATGGTCCTTACTGATCCATCCCTATGAATTATAAAACGATTTCAATTTCAATGTTCGATTCACTAGACCATGCTGGAAGATCTTTTCTAAGATCTTTGATTTTGTTAGAAAACTTTTCAGTAAATTCTATAGTCCGTTTTATAGGTTTGATTATACCGTTGAATATATAATAACCAAAAAAACGTATCTTACTTTGAAACAATTTCATTTTAGATAATGATACAACCAATCCATTATTTTTAGTTACATTATAAAATATATGCAAATGCTTAAAATGGTGACCTATTGAGATAGAAAATATTAATACATTATCGATAAATTCAAAAGGAGCGTTTTTTAATACAAATGACATAACATTCCATACCCAAATAAAAAATTGTCACATGTATTATGTGACAAAGGGGGTAATAGATACGAATCTTTTTATTGTAAAATTTTGTTATTGATGTTGTATCTCAAAGTCAGTGTTAGTCATCTGGCGAACTGATCGGTAGGTATTGTATGGTTTTGCTGACCATTTGGTTCTCCTAGGGTTTTATCTCACACGATGAGAGGCTGGGTTCATTCACAAGTTCCCCACTGGCATATCCTGTAGATAACTAGGTTCCGATATTGCAGAGACGAAGTATACAATCACATATTAATCCAAACCACATGACGTTGAAGATGATTGATGAACTTCTATTGGAGGTTGACAGATTATCAGCAAATTGATGAGATTTGTATTTTAGGCAAACAACGGATGGTTGGTGTATTTAGATCCAATCCAATCCACGGATTACGTAACAACATGAAGATCAAGCTGATTACAGCTTCAGCATTACAAGAACAGTTAAACCTATCTAGCAATGTGGGAATCAACTAACAAAATGTCCTTCTATGGTTCATTAATACTGCTAGTTAGAGACAGTCTATCGGAAGATAGAAGACATGCTAGTTAGCTCTAAAACAACACAGGTGGTTGCAACTCGAACTAAACCAGGTTAATACTGCTCCCGCCACCAGGAGGTTTACGGACTCCACCAAAGTAACCTCTTGGTTCAGCTGTCCCATCGGCAAATATGTCACTACCGCGCATTTCCCTCAACTTGGCCTTGCTCAGTGACTTCTCCGCAGATCCTGGAGGATCATTACCTTTGAAGATGTCATTGCCTGTCAATTCCTGGAACTTCTGGTCATGGATCTTCTTTGCTGCTTTCATCTCAGGTTCTTCACTGAAAAAGATGTTACTTTGTCCTCCAGCAGGCTGTGAAATATGTCATTAACTGAAATCAGCACATTCGATACATACTGTAGATAATGAGCGTAAAGAAAGAGGAGTGTAAAAAGTGCATCAGCAATGGAAACCTGCTGAATTATAATATCGAAAACTTTGAACAAACTAGGAAATAGGAATGAAAGGGATACACATAAACTGACATTGGAGACTCTCACAGATGTCCGAACGCTTCGTTGGGTGGGTTCCTCGATGATAGATCTTTCCCTTGTTTCTTGTGTGCGTACAGCTAGTGATGATCTAGAAGGAATCTCAGGAGGCGGTCCAAATATGTCATGTCCACTCAGCTCCTTGGACTTGGCATTAGACAGCTGCTTTTTGTCTTTCATATCCGACTCACTTTGAAATGTTCCACTCAGTTCACGCTGCTTCGCTACCTCAGTTATAGATGTGGGCTTCTTAGGGGTAACACTCTCTTCAGCACTGAAGGAGATCTGGCTGATTCCACTCAAGGCTTGCTGCAAATTTTTTGTTATTATTACTATCATCATAAATTCATGGCCTCAAGTGTTGTGACAATAAAAAATTCTCTCAATTCAAAAAATGTGAAAGTAAGATATAATAAACCTGATAAACACGGGCACCTGTCTTATTAACATTGGATCCAACACCTCCTGATTCTGAAGCATTATCATCCTCATTATGAGTGAAAATGCCGCTGCCAGTCATTTCTTTCTTTTTGTATGCAGAACAAGGCTTCCTGAAAGCACTACATGGATTAGTCACACCAGCAATGGAGAAATGTCATCAGAAAACCTTGTTCTTAATGAATAAGCATCTGTTGGGCAGGACAACACATGTGCGAAGATCACAATAAATCAAATAGAAATTGGACAAGAAAGTGAGTAATAAATCATAAGAAACACATTTCAAGATAGACTTAGACAAGGAACAACAAACTGTTGGCATGCAAACTTACAACCAAATTCACGCAATATGATAAAAGGAAGTTTGAGAGGAAGCAAGGAAGAAAAATTACTGTACCATTATTTAGCAGCACACCCACTCTCAAGTTGCAACAGCCAATAACTCAAAATCCCAACACCAAAATGCTGAATCCAAAGAAAATTTACCAATAACTCAGAACCCCGGTAAACACCAATGTGCTTAATCCGAAGCAGATTTACTAAAATCAAGATTCAATTTACATCCTAGACACTTGTAAAGTAGGCTGCTGAAATCTAGCTCTAGATGTTGATTAAATGAAACACAAAAATGACAGTTTATGCCACACCAATGTTTCAAAACCAGGTTACACGAAAACACTTATATGCCATAAGCAAGGCAGCACTATCATTGCAGCCCTGCTTCAGACCATACAGCTCACAAGACAAACTTTGCCAATACTCATTGGCGACATCAGCATGGCTAATATTTGGAAATGAAAACAGCAATCTATGCATTGGCCGTCTCTAAGATGTATCATCTAACATTTTGTGAGAAAGTAACACGTAGCTAGCTACTACTAGTAGTTAGTTAAATCCTTAACTATGCTCTCTCAAGCACACAAATCTTCCAAAATCAGGTACAACTATTTTTCCTAAGGAACATTAACAAAACTTCCCAGCAATTTTATGCTGTTGCAATCAGTCCTTCAACTAATATTAAGGAAGCAACTGTAAGCATTTACACAGAAAACCAGAACATCCGCACCAAGCTGGCTGTATATTTGCTCAATCCATCGAGATGTTGCGAGAAATAGACCCTGTGTCCTTGTGATCATGGTTTGCCTAATCAACCACATTGGATTTGACATGGCAGATTAATCAGTTCGGTCACTCATCAACAAGATTATTATATCATTCTAATTGTCCTAATCTATCAACTAGGCAGTCAAGCACACCAGTCTGGATTAGTCCATCAGGTGAAACATCCATATCAAAATTTACAACCACGAGAGCTAGGTTTTCACCATCAGGCTATTGGCAACTAATTGGCATCTTTAAACATGATAACACCACAAAAATGCATTCATAACTCATATCAAAAAACCAAAGCACAGTGAAAAAACTCTGCACTCCACCACCGCCACACCTCCAACACTAATCGAGCACAGTAAAAGAGAAAAGAAAAAAATAATACCAAAATCAGAATGCACCAAACTGCATTCCAACCGCATCACAGATCTAACCGAACGCATTCACAATATTCAAAAACCACAATGCACCTCAACACATTCCAATCATCGATCGCCTTCAACAACAAACGATCACATTGTACAACAAATCAAAACCACAATAAACCTCAAACACATTCCAATCATTGCCTTCAACAACAGCCGATCACATTTCACAAAACTTAAACCGCCATGCACCTCAACACATTCCAATCATCATCGCCAACAACCGATCACATTCACAAAATTCAAAAACCACAACGCACCTCGACACATTCCAATCATCGATCGCCTTCAACAACCGATCACATTCACAAAATTCAAAACCACTACGCACCTCAACTGCCAACACATTCCAATCATCGAACGCTTTCAACAACCACCGATCACATTGCACAAAAATATCAAAATCACAAATGCACATCAACATATTTCACAATCGGAGCCGCCGCAGATCTCACTCACCTCCTGAACAAGTCCTGAGCTTCTTCATCTGTCACTTCACCTCCAAACACCACCTTACTCACTCCACCAGGCGGCTGCCAACACAAAACACAAAACAACCAATACAAGCCTTAGAATCCCAAAAACGCAGATTCAGTTTCAGCAACTTCAATCACGACTCCACCTAGAGGAACCGAGGCATACCTGATGAGAGCGGGAACCGGCGGCGGCGGAGATTGGTGGCTGAGGTGGTTGGGGTGGTTGAGATTCCGGCCATGAGAGGAGGTCGGCGGTGGAAGCGTGCGGGTTTCTCGACGGAGTTCGTCTGTGCATTGTTGTTGGCGGTGACGGTGAGGACTGAGGATAAGGAAAGTGAAGGGGCGTCGTTGGTGTGGGATTTTTTGACTTGTGATTTAACATCTGGGTGTAGTGTAGATGTAGCTAGCTGGTGACGAGTTTTCTAGTTTCATCTCACAAGAATTTGAAATGAGCTTGACAAAAACTAACAAAAAAAAAACAAAAAAAAGAAAAAAGGGAAATGACTCACTCTGTCCCATACTTTTTTTTTTTTATAATATCTAATATAAAAAAAATCACATTAATCATATTTTATTATATTATATTTATTAATTCATCTCATAATAACTCCACTATCTTTAAAAAATATTTTATTTCATAAAAATTTAACATATATAAATTCTCGTGTCGGATCAAACAGTTGCAAGTATTATGAGATTGCGGGAATAAAAGGGATTTGTGTTGTTTTTATGATGTTTTTAATTTTTTCAAATGTTTTTGAATATTTAAGATCATTTCAAGACTCTTTAAATAGATTGTTACGTTTTGAGAAAACTTGATGTTCTTTTATTGTGTTTTTTTAGTGTTTGGATGAGGTTTGAGTTGTTTTCACGATGATTTTAGTTTTTTTAAGTTTTTTTTTTTTGAGTTGAGGTTGGTTCATGATGTTTTTTAACCTTTAAAATTAGTTTTGAGAGCTTTTTAAGAGATTTGAGTTGTATGGTATTTTTGGTGTTTTCAAATGTTTTTTTTTTTGGTGTTTTAAGGTCATTTCAAATCTTTTTTTATATATATATTCTTATGTTTTTAAATGATTCGAGATTATTTTATGATATTTTTTTATATTATTAATTGATTTTTGTATTTTTTAAAAAGATTTGAATTATTTTTACGTTGTAACCTTTTCAAATGTTTTTCGAGAGGGAGACCTAAGTCACCACTTCGGTGGCCTAGGTCTCATATGCAAAGATGTCTAGGTAACTTATAGAAACGGCCTACGTAGCTAAAAATATTGGCATAGATAATTCCATCAGGTCCAAGTTAATTAGGCCCCTAACAACATCAGGTTTTGCTATATTCTGATGCATCTTCTTACTTTTTCACAAAATCAAAAGTCCACTAAACCGTTGGAGTACCATAACTGTTGGAACCCGTCATAAGCTGTCACAAATTGAAATATATCGCATTTCTTCACTCGATGTAATTATAATAAAAATATAATAATGATGAGTATGAGTCGATCCCACAGATAATGATCTTTTCAGATTTCGATAATTTTGTGCTTGTTTGTTCGTTTCCTTCACGTTTATATATTAAGATAATGAGCCGAAAACTTTAAAATTCTTAAGTTTGACATATGATATGCAAGTTGTGGTAATAGATTATGAATCTCCACGATAAATGGAGCGTGTTGACATGAAATTTGCATATTATGGTTGAGTTTTGTGAAATTAGGGTTTTTCGAGTTTTGATTAAAATGTGATATATTTAGAAAATGATGACTTAAACATGAATATCGATTCGAATGTGCTACATTGTACTTAGTGATGATGTGTGGATCGTGCTAGATTGATGGTTTGGGGATGAAAATGTGAAAATTAATGGATATGTATGATTGTGGAATGGTTGGTGATAAGGGCGGGTCATGTCGGAATTTTTCGTATAAATAAAAATTAAAACAAAGAGATAATTAACAGAAAACAAAATAATTCACATCAGTCCCCAACAATGACGTCAAAATTTGTTAGCATCCGTCGCAAAGCGCTACAAATTTCGTCCGATCTTCATTCTCCTTGTGTATCAGGCCTACGAATCGGGATCTTCTACGATAATTTCAACAAAACCTCAAAAACAACCTCACATATCTTCAAAAAGCAATATTCTATAAAAAGAGCCTTGGAATGATTTTAAAACACTCAAAAACACATGAAAAGGTTAAAAAAAAATCATAAAAATAACTCAAATGTATTCCTCTGATTGAGTAGATATGATTAGAGTTTTGATTCGAAAAACACGAACAAGAATTGAGAAATTCATACCAAGGTGTTTTTTCGAGTTCAAATCGATAATTCGCACGAATCAATGTGTTTTTAGATGAATCGAAGCTTGATGCAAGCGTATAATTGAGAGAGAGACAAACCCATAGGGTGTGTTTTTTTTGAGGAAGGATTAGACGGGATAACTATTCCTTGAATTATTAGTCTCGGGATTATGAGTGACGGGATTGATTGTCCAGTGACTATTCAACATGTTGTGTTTGTTTGGATGGGATAAAGAGTAGGTACCTCCTTCCTCACTAATTAGTCCCCCATATGGGGATTTAAGATAGTTAGGTGAGATTATTTATCCTTCCTTCAAAAATCTCAACATACCCAAACAAATATGGGATAAGAAATTAGGTGGGACTATTAATTTTATCCCTTTCATTTAATCCTCAAAACAAACCGTCATAAAGAAATATATTTTCGATGATTTTTATGTTGTCTTTGGATTGATGGAGAGAAGATGAAATTAAATCGTTGATTCCAACAAATGAGGGGAAAAAAAAAACATGTTTGTTTAGTCATTTTGAACTTGGATGACCGGGACTCAAATAGAAGCAGTTGAAAGGGGAGTTATAAGAATGTACTGTAACAAATGTTATATGTGTGTTGCAAGCAAAGAAAGGTTGGAGATATGGAACACAAAAAATGATATATGTTGCGTTATATTATGTAATATAACATGGACTATAAAGAATTTCATTTTTAGGACGTCTAACGATAAACGAAACTCATCAAAATGGATATTGCAGTATCAAAAATCAAACTATTATATTTTTCATGGGACGGAGGGAGCAAGAGATAAATAAATCCATTTATACTCCCTCCGTCCCATGAAAATTGGGAGTAATTATTTGGATGTCCTATAAAAATTATAATATTGTCTAATTTGATAAGGAATAACATCAAATCAATTATAGTACACCCACTAACTCCTATCACAACTATTATAGTAAAGCTGCTACTCCCTCCGTCCCATAATAAACGTAACGATTGACTTTTCACAGGAATTTATGTGTATGTTGATTTTTTAAATATAAAAATTAAACTACCCTTTGGTTGTGTGAGAGTAAGAGAAGAGAAAAAGAATCGGAGGGGAAGTGGTAGTTGGGTGAGTTGATGTGATATAAAGTAAAAAGTAAGGGTGTTTTGATATTTTTAATGAAAAATTTCTAAATAAGATAATATTGTAATTATTATGAAACATCCAAAAAAAGACAAGTATTGTATTTATTATGAAAAGAAGGGAGTAAAATAAATTGCATTTTTAATATTATTCAATACAAATTCAACATACACATAAATTCTTCCTTCGTCCCAATTTAATTGTAACACATTCTTTTTTGTTTAATCCCAATGTAAATACAACACTTTCATTCTTTTCTTATTTGGTAATGAATTTATATTAACATAATCAAACTATCCCACCATCTCCTTTCTCATCCTCTCTCCTAAATCCCACTTATATCCCACTATCTTTAAAAAATATTACTTCTTCATCAAATTTCATACAAATTCAACACACATATAAAATCTCATGCCAGATCAAACCGTTGTAATTAAATTGGGACGAAGATAATACGATTTTCACGGGACGAAAGGAGCAAATGAATTACTGTACAAAGAACTAACAATTCTCATAAATATTCAAGCATAATAAAAACATGTAGAACAACAAGCATTCACTCATCACTCATGTAACAAAGATCTACTAAATCTTTAACACTAGAGAGAAAAAAAGAAAAGGAAAAATAACATATAACCTCGTTAAAGTATTAATCGGGAGCACTTAACCCTCTCGATATTTCAAAATGTGCACATAACCACTCTCCATCTATGAGATTGTTAACTCCATCAATTATTTGCAGAAAAAGACAATCATACCCATATATTTTGATACCTAGCTACTCCCTCCGTCCCACAATAGATGCAACATATACGTATTTTACAGTATTTTATACGCATGAATACAAGTCTCGTTTTCATACCAAATCATGTCTGATCGTCCCACAACATGTATTAGGTTTAAGTACGTAATTTACACAACCATTGATGTTTCACGATAAATTTACAAAAAATTACGTTTGATCGTCGTTGTATGCTTGTCAAACTTTACATCGATATATGTGTCATGTCAAAATGGTGTATCCATTGTGGGACAGAGGGAGTATATTTTTTATTTCACACCAAAATATTCAACCACAAGCAAAGCTCAAAACTCCATTGATCAATCTCCTCAACAGAGTTCGCAAAAGAAAAAAAAAAAAATCTCTTCTAAACTCAGTGAAAATGGGGCAAAGAGTTTGCTCTTTCTTGAAATCATGTGATGTGAAATGAAACCAAATTCTTGATAAAAAAATGTTAAGGAACAAACTCATGAAATATTTTCTACCCCAAAACTCAGAATCCATCAGAGAATCGATCTTAGAAAAAATTTCTACATTAAGATTCAAAACCCATCACAAAATTTTCTACAACCACATAATCGATCCTAGATTAGAAAATTAACATAGCCCACAACATAAGAAACCCATAAATCAATCATCAATTGAACTCGAGCGATGCTGATAAGCCACAACATAAACTCGAGTTGACTATTTAACAAAAAGAAACCCTCAATTGCAATTGATGAAAGAAAACAATTTGAGAACCATAGAGAATTCCTAACTTGGAACCAAAAGAATTAAAAGAAACGACAACAGAGGAAGGAGGAAGAAAACAAGGAAGTAGCAGAAAGCATAAAAATGAAATTGGAAGATGACCAAACACATCCAAAAAGAAAAAGAAAGTAAAACTCAAAACGTCAAACACATGTCGATAGATTTACAATCAGGCATTAACTCGACATCGATTGTATTTCAACGCAAGACAAAACGTGAGATAGAAAATGAAGGACAAGTGTTGAATAAAAGATCTCAAGAAGGGAAAATGAATGAAAGTGGATAACCAAAATCATACGTCATCATACGAACACACTGGTCACCGTCATACGCTTTAATAAGCGTGAGAAACACTATACTATAAAGTTTTCACAATGGACAGTATGTCTATACTCAGGAACGTGAAGGTCATAAAGGCTTTTGAAAAATACATGCCAATCCAATAATCCATGGAGCTTATATTTACGTACAAAGTAAGAATAAAAAACATTTCAGCTGTGTCTACATTTCCAAAATTCAAATTTGATATTCTGGACTACAACGAGATCGGAGCAAATGTTGACATTGACAAATGGAATTTTGATAAGTAATCTCTATAATTATATATTTCCATGTTAATATCCATCGAATGTTAGTGTATGAAGATTTATAAATATATTTGTATATTTTCAATCAATCAATATGAACTCAGATGTCACTTGATCTGTCAAGAAGATTGGGTCAATTACAAAAGTGGCTAGAGAACTCGGAAAAATGAAAGAAACAATCATAAATCAAAGATACATCATCTCCCATATTTTTTTTTCAAGGCTTTCATTTTAGCTATTTCTTGAAAAAAATGACAACTTGATTTTATTTTGATGCAGAAATGAAGAAGCAGTGGTCAAACTATTCGAGGCTAAGGTGGATGAGCTTTATTCAACCGTTGGAGAACCATCATGACAAGCAAGTTATCCTAACAATCACACGATGTATTTGCAAGGAATTCAGAGGTAATAACACATAGCTAATAGATTATTAAATACCTTTACATTATCGTGATACTAATATAATTCATACAAGATGGAACTACCTAAACAACTCACAAAAAACAATGTTCTTCATCAATCTTGATATCGAGGAAACTAGAAAACTACAAGCAATGAACGAAATCGAGGGAGGAAATCGGGTGCTATTGCAAAATGAAGAACTTCAAAATGATGAAACAGTGGAACAACTCAAAGCAAAAAATAGAAAAACTATTGCAGAAATTTTAGACTATACTCTACCATGTAAGCTAAGAAATAACATGCTCGTAAAATTAAAATAATGAGCTCCATAATTATATACAACTATTGATAAATCGTACAAAAAGTAATCTTCTTACAGGAGAAAGCGTTTTTTTGCAAGTGCGATGTAACCATTATTAAGCTCTTTGAAGTTTATCTATGGTACTACAATACTTGCATGAATTATCGTCACAAAATTATACAAATGAAAACAACTTAATTTACGACAATTGCTCAGATTCGACACACAAGCACATTCAACGCTAAAAATTCTAATTATGCAAACCAACACTTTCGATTTTATGCAAACCAGTTTTAATGCATGCTTAATCTTATTCTCAAGATTTTGATTGTTCGTCATCATTTAGACTCATATTTTTCATACTCGTAGTATTTATTTATGTTGCATGATGTAGCTTGAACATGTTTCTCCATTAAATTAGAACAATTTAATCATTATTGATCGTATTTTACTATAAATATGTGCTTCATTTGAACGTGAAAAAAAAGCGCAGTAATAAAACAGCAACCGCACACGGCAATAAACTAGTATATATTAATTACACTAAGCCTTTCAGCGATATGTCATGACGTATCGCGGGACGCTACCGATTTTGATATTAAATAAATATTTATAAAAAAACACGAAAATGCCAGAATCTTTTACCAAATAAATTTCATAGTACTTTAGTTTTAAATAATTATTTAAAAAATGAAAATACGAAAATTAAAAAAAATCTTTCACAATAAATTTTGCAATACTTAAATCTTAAATAAGTATTTATGAAATGAAAAAGAAAAAATCACCCAAAAATACAAAAAGTTGAAAAATAATCTAAAAAGGTACACTCGAGATCTTTATTTCAAACACATACAAAAAAAAAAAAAAAAACAACAACAAAAAACTGTCGCGCACCAAAAACCTATGACGCTCTGAATTCGATCCATATTGACAACAAAGGAATCATCATTCGTTCGTCAATTCATGCTCAGATTGTAACCTTGGATCGAAGGCCCTCTGCATTAGGGTATGTCGCTCTATTTTTATTAATTTCTGGTTTGTCACACTGTTTTCAACAAGTGAATAGGTTAGAAAACGTAGTATGAACGGAAATTTGAATCCAAATAGATCATTATTCATAAAATTGATAAATGTTTGTGTTTGTATGAAATAAAGGGATGAAAAAGTGCTTCGAATTTATGATTTGGGTTTAATTTACTATGAAACCCTAATTCATAAATTGATTTTAGGTTTTTAATTGTTCTAAATTGTATACTGAAATCCTACGATTAGTGCATGCTATGTACAATATATGAAGATATATGGAATACAGGCGCTCTGTTTGGATAATACGTTGGCGCTCTGTTTGTGAAAAACTTAGGCGCTCTATTTTCCCAAGGCAAAAAGCACTCTATTTATATTTCATATTGGAATTGAAAAAATTAGACAATCTGAGCTCGGTTTTGATATACTTACTGTAAATGAATCAATAGGCAACCTGCGCTCTATTTTGAAAACAAAGACACTCTGTTTGGATTGATTGCTAAAATTAATCCTATTTGTCATTGTTTATGAACACATAAGCACCTTTTTTTTTTTTTTTATTGAAACTGCATATTCACTAACTTTACATTCATACGTATTTTATAACAGTTCAAATGGCGTGGCAATACAGAAGCAATTCAGAATCAGTTGTGAAACTTATTACTAAAAATGAGATCACAGTGTTAGACGAACACAGAACGAAGTTGCAAAAGACCCCTTTTGACTATTGTTAAAGGCCATCCTGGATGGAAAGTTGACAATAGAAAAGTGTCGAAAGAGCAATATATGCGTTCGACAGATCATATCAGAATACAACAAAGGCGAGTTGACATTCACATTCGGTGGTCATGAATTCCACCTAGACAAGATGGACATGAAACTAATTTTTGGTATAGTTGGTGGCGAAAAGAACGTAGATGACGAAGGACCACTAGACATAGTACAGGATTCCGAATTCTTACAAAGAAGGTTTCCAAATCGAAACCAAGGAGATAGAGAGGACAGGAGTTGACGACTAAGAAGGTTAAAGATACACTCATAGCAGCATCGAGAGGGACTGAAGTGCACGATTAAGAGGACACAGCCAGACTTCTGATGCTGTACATTCTGAACACACTCTTCATAACCACATCGAAGCCGTCTTTGAATTGGGGTTTCTATAACTTTGTAGCAGATATGGATCAAATGTGTGATTACAACTGGACATCACATTTTTTTCTGAAATTGACAAAGTCGCTTGAAAAAAACGTTTCGATTCCAGAAATGGTCATTAGATGTCTCTTAATGATACCAGTAAGTAATTTTACAATGTCACACTGTTTTTTTTTTTCAATATGCGCTTTGTTTATGGTTCATGGACAAAAAAATAACTCATGGCGCTCTGTTTTGGTAAAGAAAACACTCTGTTTTATAGATATTGGCAAATTGCTAACAGACACTCTGTTTATATTATTGTAGACGCTCTATTATTTGATAAACCTTGTTCTCAATAAATTTGAATTTTTTTAACGACAGTATTGGTTTATGGAGAAGACGGATGTGGTAGATCCACTTTAAGAAAACAAGGATGAAATAATTCCGAGGTGTGCAAGGTGGAATGTGAAAGATTTACCTGAAGACATAAATGTCGCCGCGTCTATCTTTGAAGAAGAAAAAGTAATAAAAATTGGGATTTATTCTAGTGTTATCATTTGATATCGACCAATATGGACTAACTTTTACGATTTTGAAATAACAGTTGATACTCGATCCGTTGAGCCTGATGGAGCATGAAAGGAGAGAATATGGCTTAGGAGCTGCTGCCATTGAATGGCGTAAAGATGAACTGTAATACCCAAGAAATTATATTAATTAAAAATTACATATAAATATAAAAATATACGTATAAACATAAAAGTTATGTATAAAAATATTGGGGAATTATTGTTTGTAAAATATTTACGTTCGTGAAATATTTTCGAAATGACGAAAAGTAACGTTAATAAATGTTCGTCGATATAAATATAATTTATTAACGTAAGAACGTTAATGTAACGTTAATTAGAAACGATGAAAATTAACGTTAATGTAACTCTCGTCGTTGCAATTATAATTAATAACGTTCGAATGTTAAATACGAATGAAGGAAAGTAGCCATAATGTTACGTTCGTTATTATGATTTAATTTGAATGTACGAGCGTTAAAACTTAACAAAAGAATTGAAATGATGTGATAGGACGATAATTAAATGAGGGATAATTTTATTATCGATAAACGTTATATATAAGTTTTGGTTAAATAACATTAGTTTGTTGGGATAATTTGAAAGATATTTGATACCAAATGTAATAAAAGGTGAGAAAAATTATTCCCTAAATGAGAACATACGAAGCCCACACGGCAACATTTTCTTCCCATTTCCTTATTTTCTCCCTCACCATCAACCTCCCATCCACTCCCATCAACATCTCACCCGCCTCGCCATCACCTTCAACTTCCCGTTGCCACCACCCTCCTCCACCACCGTTACTAGTCGCCGGCCACCGGAACAGCCGGAGACGCCGCGCACACTGTCACAGCTCTCCCTCGCCGCCTCTCTTTCTTCCTCCACCATCACCATCGCCATCATCAACCTCATACCACCGTCACTCTCCACCACTCTCCACCACCCTTCACCGCCACCCAGCACCACCATTGTACGCCTAGAACCACCAGGGGCAGCCAGAGCAGCTCAACCGCACCCCTCTCCTTCGTTCTCCTTTTTTCCGCCGTGAACCACCAAGTTCACCCATGCCCCATCACGAACAACCATCGCCTGCCACCACGACTCCCCCACCATGCCGGAGAATGCTCTCGGATATGGGAACAATGAGATCGTGTTTCCCTCAAAGCCATGATCTCTCCTCTCTTATTTTCACCTACCTAGGCTCTCTCTCTCTCTCCCCCCGCACATAACCGCCACCGCCATCTGTCAGTCACCTTCCGGCCATCGTGTGTGACCCTCTGCTCCGGTGATGGTCATCGGAAATAACTACAAGCTCCCATGGTGAGTGAAAGTGAAACCGCTCCACTTGACTACCCTAGGTTTTCCTTTGCTAACGGTTTCTAAACAGGTTTTCTCGACGACAGTCCGACCTCCAATGGAACCCCAGCGGGCTGGACTACGTCTGGAAGTCTGACCACCAGAGGGGAGCTGTAACGCCCCGGCCAAATCGTTGCTACCGGGTCGTCACCAAGAACTGCTCTCCAGGCTGACAACTGGCCCCACAGACCAACACTAGTCCTTTCAGTGCACTTTGGCCTTACTCACGCACGTCCTGAGAAACTTCCCAGGAGGTCACCTATCCTAACATCGCTCCACGTTAAGCACGCTTAACTACAGAGTTCTAAAGTGATGGGCTACCGAAAAGGAAGGTGCACCTTATTGGTATAGGTAGTACTATCAAACACCCCTGGGGTATTACATACACCCCCACTTAAAGAACGCAACGTCCTTTGCGACTTCAAGCACGACACACAGCCCCAGAACCTGCCCCCGCTAGGCGACTGACCTTGACCTCTTGTCCACAGGTCTAGCACGCGGTCGCAGGGTTGCTCTGATACCATACTGTAATGCCCGGGCCAAATCCTTGCTACAGGATCACTTTCAGTGTGCCTTGGTTCACTCGCGCACGTCCTGAGAAAATTCGCAGGCTTTGTCCAACATGCTAGAGGCATAATGTAACGCCCCGGCCAAATCCTTGCTACTGGCTCGTCACCAAGAACCGCTCGTCAGGCTGACAACTGGCCCCACAGACCAACACCAGTCCTTTCAGTGCGCTTTGGCCTCACTCGCACACACCCTGGGAAACTTCCCAAGAGGTCACCCATCCCAACATTGCTCCACGTTAAGCACGCTTAAATGCGAAATTCTAAAGTGATGGGTTATCGAAAAGGAAGGTGCACCTTGTTGGTATAGATAGTACTATCAAACCATTTAAGCATTTCCTTGGGGTATTACAGGAGCAGCTTGGCAGCAAGGGTGACGATGGTGTCTCGTGTTAGTTCTCTCGGTTTATGTAACTCGGGTTCGATAACATCGGGAGGTAACCTAACCTGTTTCCTGATCCTTTATGCGCGATCGATATGTTATGTAGGTACGTTTTAATGATAGAGGTGGTTGGGGATGATGGGTTGAAGAGATGTCGCCGGAAGAGGGAGGAAATAATCGGGTCGTTATGTTAATCGTTAAGCGCATGGCGAGAAATATGTGCAACTTGGCTTAAAAATGTATAAAAATGATTAATATTATTAAACATTATATCAAGATGGGGAGTTGGGACGACCGTACGTAACCCGAGACAAATTAGAAAATTTTATGATTTATATAGAAAATAAACTTGTGCGAGCAAGCGCTCTTCGCGTGATTATGCCAGTTATGATGATTTATAAAATTTACCGTTAAATTGTGAAAATAATACCGAGGGCAAAGTTATGGTCATGAGGGCGATGGGGTTATTAATAAGCCTTGTCATGCGATTGAAAAAAGGGGGAAAAACGTCACGCGCATAATATATATTGTATGGTAAGAGTTGAGAAAATAAAGCTATCACACTAAATTTTAAGTGATATATATACGTAAATATAAATATACCGTTTTACAAAAATGAACGAAAAGCAATACTACCGTAAAAATAAAAAGACCTGCGGGTATACATCTTTAACATCAAGAAGTTAAAAGCGAGGAATTATTAAGCGTTAACGCAATTTGACCTAATGTAGGTCATGTGTCGGGAAGGTTGTTCTTGACGTCCTTACTTGGATCCACAAGGATCGTTTGTTGGAATTTTTAATAAAATCATCATTGGGACCGTTAGCGTTATCATGAAAAACCTGTTGTTATGCATGTATATTAAAAATTGGATCTGGGCCACCGGACAACTTCTGCAGAAGACCCGAACATGTCAATTGGGTCTGGCTAATCCCGTTGGATCATGTATATTAAAAATATGCTTGAGACAGGCTTGCCCCGTCAATTGTTAAATCCCCATGGTTATCATCAAAGTCGTCGGATTCGTTTATTTCTTCAAAATTTAGTCTTGTGAAGTCATATCCTTATTTATCAAATATTAACACTAAAGAAAGGACACATACTATGGATATAATACAATTATTAAGACACATAAATTTGTTATAATATTATTGTTTAACTAATATGGCCTAAGTATATATTTTCTTTTCTTTACTTCTCTTCGAGGGTTCCTTCAGGGGCTCTCCACAATCTGTCATAGTCAATGAAGAACCCTCTGAAAATCAAACTGTTCTCTCTAGGTTACTGAGCTTTTTGCTCACGGGTTAAGGATTTTATTTTCAAGTGCGAGCCGAAATCAAGTTGGGACGAGTTAAAGCGAACTCGTACTGCATCTAGAACGTTACACTTAAATATTGTGATAGCTTAATAATAGCTGCTGTAAGATAACATGTAATATTTTTGTTACAGGGTGAAGGATGAATAATTTGTTAGCTTGTGAAACATTGTTGTATAGTTTTCCTGTTATTGTAAGATGCGATGTATTACGTTTCGTCTACTGAAAAATACATTGCAAAATAACTATATGATTATCTTTTGTAAATGTAATGGTATGTACAAGTAGTTCCCTTGAATTCTATACCTAAAACTCGATGGAGTTGTTTGACCTTACTATGGATTTTATCTATAGTGGCATAACGTCACGTAACAGCTGAGCTGGAAGCCGGGGCATTACATGAACACGAAGGGGTGGTTCCAGTTTTAGTCAATCCACTCAAAGGAGCTGCAACAGTCCAAACAATGAAGACAACATTTCATCATCTGATCTACGGATAAAGCACATTAAACCAAGCAAAGTAACACCATTGAGCAAACAATTAGAAGAATCTAGAATGAAAATTACTTCATTGAGGGAGAGATATATGGAAGCCACAAAACAAATTTATTTGCTTGAGGAATAGGTAAATTGCTTGGACAATAGATATTAACTCTACTTTCATTTAAGTCATGATTTTTTTTAAACCAACTTTTTTATTTTGCTTGCTAGGTTGAAGATGCAAATAAACTGATAGAATTGAAGAAGGAGAAAAGCGAAAGAGCAATACAAGGGATGAATTTGGTTGAAGAAAAGGTGAAATGTTTTTTTCCCCCTTCTAGCGCTCTGTTTGTAATGAACTGACGCTCTGTTTTGTTCAGGTTTGTTTAACACATATAACACTCTTTGTATTTGTCTTTGGTACATTCATTGGAAGAAAAGAATTACATGAGTTGAAACCCTTAGGCTGTCAAGGTAAACAATGTTCCATTAATCAAGGCGTTCTGTTTAATTATTACTGACGCTCTGTTTCATGTTATTATGTTTCTTGCTTAGTTAATGATTTATAAAAACATTGTATTTTTTTTTTTATAGATACTCTCATTGGAAATTCAATTGACCACGGTAAGATCAGAGCTTGAAACCCTTAGGCTGTCAACGGCTGAACCAAAAGCGATGATTCAAAACGCTTCAACGACTGATGCAACACTGATTGAGGAGTTGAGGAAACAAATTCCTGAAATGAAACATGAAACTCAGAGAACAAAACTATTGCTTGATACAGAGATATCAACAAAGGAGACATTGAGACGAGAGCTAAAAAACAGCAAAGATTTGATATTGAAGGCTTAAGCTGAGCAAGAAAGATTGCACGGAATCATTCGTTCCAAGGATGAAGAAGTCGACTAGGATGAAACCGATATGAAGAAGGCGAAGAAAAAGACAGGACGTACACCGTCATCCATGGTAATGCGGCTCAAAGATAAAGGGAAACGACAAGCATAAAGGTTGAGTAATTACACTTATGGTTCATCTAAAAAGACCAACTCTGCTCTGGACTTTTATCCTACTTGTCGGACGACGTATGACAGAAATGGAATGAAATGATGCCAAGCCTTCCCAACATGTAAGCAATCTAATTTTGGTTTACATTATTATTAATTTATTGTTTAATTTTCATTATTTATTTGTCTCTCATGTCATAACAAAACAAATATAATTACATGAATAATGTTTGTTACAAGGGAATGTAACAAAGCGACTGTTGCATGTTAAACAGAGCGCCTTATGTAACATAAACAGAGCGCTTTTGTTAAAAAATAGAGCGCCTGTTTAAAAAAAATAGAACAACAATGTTAGACATCAAATATGTTTCAAAGATGACATAAATTATTTCCTACTTGATACAATACTCTAACCATTTGTTACATTACAGGCACTTGATCATTGTTACGAGAGATCCAGTCAGAGGTGCTACGTATGCCGATATGGACGACATAAAGCGAGTTGCTAATGATAATGCTTTATCTAATTCCGCTATCAATGCATATGTAACATTGATGCTACAAGAGGCAAAATGCAAATATCAAGTAGTCGTGTATAGTACAGACTGTTGGGTAATTGAAAAACTCTGTGATATGTTTGATTTCATATACATATCAATTCTGGAATCTCATCTCTTTTTCTACATATAATGCAACAAATTTGCTTGCTAGAAGTACATGTCGGTGGCACTTGTTCCCAATTAACACCAAAGGAGGTGCACCTAAGCGTTCGACAGCGTTCCATTGGACATTATTGGCATTCGACAGCGAGAACTACAAGTGGATACATCATAATTCAAAAAGACAAAAAGCGACGTATGCAAGGGATGCCCAGCTACTTGTAAGATCCCACAATCAGTTAAATTTTATTTCTTACATATAAAGTTAGTAGTTTCATTCAAGCATAAAAATATTGTAATATGTGCTGTTAAACATGTAGGCGGAATATGTTCAACGATTTCATAATGAGATCGTGAGAGAAGAAGGCACACAATAGACTGGAGATGAGAAAGTAATCTTCAACAGGAATACGCCATCTCGAGAAAACCTGGACTGTGGCGTCCACATATGCCATTGGATTGAATTGATCGCAAATGGAGCAGAAATACCGAACTCATCAACGTTGGAAGAAATCCGCCGTTATAGGGCTAAGATAGTGTTGACTTTAATAGAGAAATTTTATTTATCTCAAGAATGATGTACCCAACTGAAATGCATATACGTTCTTCTATCATACAATGTCTTGTATTCAAATTTGAGAGATACTTTTCTTTGTGCATCGCACAATGTTAATCGTGATTATTTCCATAATGTTTTTGTGTGGAAAACATTTCTGTTCAATGTTTAAGTGTTTCATAACTATTTTGAAATAGGCGCTCTGTTTCAAATTACAAAGGTGCTCTGTTTAAATAAACAGAGTGACAGGTTAATTAGAAACAGAGCGCCTGATATCTAGAAAATAGTTCTCCAATTTATTTAAAAAATGAAACAGCAAAACAGATGAAAAAAAACACATTTGACATATAATCGAATTTAAAACAAGATTGGTTACATGTATATGAACGAGAATAACGTGGAACAAAGAAATGAAACAACACAAAATCACTATATCGCCTCTCGACATGTCTTGCTGTTGTGGTGACCAAACTTGTTGCACCTAGTATACTTAATAGCCCTTGTCTCCTCGCCACCCGACAAAATACGATATTTTTTCGGCCTGCCAGGATGCCTACCTGCCAGGTTGAAGCACTACATCAACTTAACGTGGATCTGATCCACCAACTGAGTGATCGGTAATTCCTTCACACCCAAAAGCCAAGCATTGAATGATTCTACAGCATTCGTCGTCATCTTCCCATAACGAGACCCAATAGCAAAACTAATTGCCCACCTCTCATATGGCATTAGAGTTTTCAAAAATTCTCCGACTAGTTTGCCTTCTTTTTTCTGAAACTCTTCCATCTCCGTATAAAAATCTGAGATCATTGAGACATATGCATATCTCTCGAAGAACCAAACGATATAATCCTTGTATGATGCCGGCATATTAGTACCCGTGTATCTTGCCTTAAGATTATTCTGGAGATGACGAAGACAGAAGGAAAGTGGATGGTCCGCAATGACTTTAGGAAATGCTTGTAAAAGACCCAAATTACGATCTAATACAAAATTGACCTTTCGATCAACACTGATAACTTGGTGAAGCTTTAAAAGGAACCAACGCCAACTAGAATACGTCTCCTTATCAATCACAGCAAATCCCAAAGAAAAAAATTCTATTTTTTTTTATATTAAAAAACAAAGCACAAACAGTAAAAAAGACGAACAAACAACAAACAGAGTGCCTGTATTAAAATTACAGAATCAATAATTTTTTCCACTGAAAGGCATACCCCTATTAGCATCTTTCCCCGTTGCTCCTAATATGACTCCATTGAAATCACCCTTCAGGAATGTGCCGTCGAGGAAAAGCAACGGTCTAAAATGATTGAATCCAATGATCGATGCATTGAAAGAAACAAAGAGTCTGGAAAAATGATTTAACTGTCATCAACATCCAGCGTAATATGACTTTCAGGATTAGTTCTTGCCAAAGCTTCAACATATGGGTTTAGTTTTGCAAACGACTTGGTACAATCTCCACCAACGATCGTCTTTGCCTTTTGAAGGACTCTCCATAATTTCTTATACGATAAATCCAATCCATAATTGGATTGTAAATGATTGCTCACCTGGTTGCTGCCAGCATGAGGATCCCGACGTACCATTTCTGTAACAGTCTTGGCAATCCATTCTGACTTTATAGTCGTCACAGATCGCTTAAGAAAAAACAATTCCCCCACGTGTGAGTATTATTCAGCTTCCTGATGTAAAAACATTTATTGTATGTACACAACGAAACCTTAATGTACCATTCACAACCATTCTCTTTGAAAGCACACAACGTATAAATCATCTCCTTCTCATTCCTCTTTATTATATATCGAAATCCGATCTCAATCGCATATAGCGCAAGAGATTTCCTAAAATGTTACACACCACCATGGAAAGCGTGGCCTACATTGTGAATAAGATTAGACGAGTGTGAAGAACACAATGTTTGTTGTATATTGCTCGACGTTCCTCCTTCTAATTGAAGCAAAGATTCAGGCACAACATTGTTAGGAAATACATCGTTGAATACATCCTGATCAACAAAACATTGAGTACCAATAGCTGAGGATTCCAACAAACCAGATTAAAAAAGGCGCTCTATTTCAGATAATTGATGCTCTATTGGATTTAACGAATCACAGTAATTGGTCTGTTGCTCTGTTTTATACAACTCTCGTTTGTTTGACTGCCAAGATCAGAAAAGAGAATACAACCACCAATCTCTGATACATTGTTGTTACACTCGACAACTACATTAATTGTGCATAAATCAAGACATTTCGACACATTAAATAACGTCGTGAAGTTCTCCTGATCCCTCAATAAGCATCGCTCATGTTCGGGGATCGAATAAAACAAATTCAATTCATGTCCGGATGCGATTTGGAAACGATCTTGTACCATATCAACAAAATCTTCAAAACCGAAATCTGAATCATAAACAAACGATGTCGAAATCACACCAAACCCACAAATCAAAATCGCCTTGTTCTTCATTAAAAAAATGCGATTCCAAGATGATGCCAATGATCGTTGATGCCAATGCGATTCTCAATGAAGCTTGAATGAGAAAAATGATGAAAAACGACGAGGGAGATTATGAGAAAGGATCCGCATAATGTAACAGAAACAATGGAGGAAAGAGCGATGACGGTTATGGAAGTGAGGGTGTAGTTTTGGAGAATTTTGAAAAGTTATATGTTTGTGAAAATATTTTCGCGTGTGTATTTTTTTGTGATTATTATTCAAAAAGTGTATGTTAGGGTTATTTTTCGAATGAAAAAAAGAAAGTTAAAAAATATTTATAAAATAAATTAGATTCTTTAAATAAACAATTACTATCTAATAAAAAACAAAAATAAACACTTCAAAGATTTGATCTGATTTGATTTGATGACTGATTCTTAAAAAAAAATCTTATATATGACTTATTGATAAATAAGTTCCAAAAAATTGATCTATTGATAATTCTCTCACTTTTAAGCGTGAAATTTAGACAAAGTGAAAATTAAACTTAGTTTTTGACTAAAAGGATCTACCCAACATCGAGCATTAACTTCCATGTGAGTCAATCCAATCACGATTTATATTTGAATCAGATTCTATCTAATAACTAAATCTAATATGAATCTAATTAAAAGTCATTTTAAACTTGAATATTTGAAAAAGTTAACGTTAAAGTATTAAATTATTTAAATGGTAACGTTATAACCATGAAACATATTTTTTTACACCAAAATTTTTTTATCTAATGTCTAAATCTGTTATAACGCTAGTTACGATGACAAAATCTATCTAATATCTAAACCAATTATAAATCTAATTACAATGACATTTTTTAATCTTAAATGTTAAAAAAGATAATGTTAAAACATTTGATTCTTTAAATAATAAATTAAAATCTATCTATAATGACATTTTAATCTTAATTATATGCAAATAGTAATGTTAAAATTTTAGATTCCTTAAATGGTGATGTTAAAACCATGCAATATAATCTTTTACTCTATAATTTTACTCATAAATAATATCTAAAATATTTATGAGAAAAAAGGTCTAAGATTTTATGGAAAAAAAATTCAAAATATATGTAATCTATACAATGTAGTAAAAATATGAGATGTGTTCATCCCATATTTTTATAAATCATGATTTATTTTACAATTTTTTTTTTCATTGTGTTAGACAATCAACAAATTCAATTTTTTTTAATGACCGATAAACATTTATTTCCATATCACCTCAATATCATAGTTTTTTCTATAATAATTTTCTTATACTGTGCAACATACGGGTTAATATGATAGTATATATCAAAAATCAAATCTTACCTGCCAAAACTATACAATTGAACTATGGAACTAAGTTATATTTTTTTTTTGTTGGGGTAAATAACAATAGAGGCCAAATAAAAAACTAAAAGGGATTTAGGGTTGCATGGCTACTTCATATTAAAAGTTAAATTCTTGGTCTTTAATTGGTCTAAATTGAAATACAACTAAAATTATGAACGACCAATTGAATTGAAAAAACCATGAACAATCAAGGTGACTAGACAAGAGCATTAGCGACCAAAATGGTTAATCAAAATAAAATATCTAAGCGAAACCAAATGACTCGAATAACTGACCAAAATAATAAATCAAAGTTATGACCGATCAAGATGGGTAAGCAAAGTCATTAGCTAAAACTAGGAGCTTTGGGATTTTGGAATCCTTCTGTTGTTATGCTCAATTGAATTATGAGATTATTACATCTATTATGAACATTTCCAAGTAATTGATATATTGGCTGTGATGAGTGTGAAAATATTCATTTTTTAAGTTAAATCCTTTGTTTAGCGTTTTTCATGATGTTTACTTTATGTTTTAGTTTAATTTTACTTTTGACACATTGATACTGTATTCTTTTATTTTTGTTGCATGATCATGAAAAGAACGTTTTGAACGTGTGCGATAATGATCCAAAGTGAATGCGGGCGATGATGATGTTGTATGAAAAATTCGAAAAGTTTGGATGTGCAACAAAATGTTTTCTATTCAGTTTTTGAGTTATGATGATGCATATTATGAGTTCGAAGATGTTTGTGATCGTTTCGAGGCGTTTTTAAGTTATTTTGAAGAATTTATGAAGTATCACGACCTTCGGATGCATGATCACGATAGTGATAGAGGACAACATAACCAAACAGTGCTGACAATTCATGTCACAATCGTGACGGATGCCTGTCACAGGCGTGACACGTCACAAAGAAGAAGACATAATGCAAGGAAGACTGTCAAGGGCATGACAGCCCTTGGTCACGGTCATGACTGAGGTGTACATAAACACGCATCATTTTTTTATTTTAAATTCTCGTTTTGTTCCCTTTGTATTGTCTATTTTATGTTTTTAGCATCGTTTGTGATTTGGAATGTTGGTATTGCTGTTTGTTTATGTTTTTGACAGATTAACGTGGAGTTTGAACACGAAACGAAGTAGAAGAAATAATGATTGATGCATCGCACTTAAGTGTTGAAGTTAATGTATGATTCATCGTCATTTTATGTGTTTTGAAGACCGTACGGTGAAGTTTCATGTCGACATAGTTGATTAGTGTGATTTCTTAGGATGTATAAGTTCTTAGAATTTTTAGACGTCGTTTAGTATTTTTTGTAAAGTTTTTAGGAGAAGGTAGCAGCTAGGTCGCTGCCACGAGGAGCCTGCCGCGGGCAGCCTTGTTTCGGGTGTGAAGGCCCAGGTCGCGAGTGCGACTTATTTGAATCTAGCAAATCCAGATTGTGAGGCATCGCGGGAGTGACTTCATGCGTCGCGGCCATGACGTTTGATCAGATTGAAAAAAAAAAAAATAGAATCCTAGTCGTCGGATCAACTTTTCGTAGATCCCTCTCTACATAAACCCGTCGTTAGGGTTGTTTTGGGAGAGAATCAGGAGGTTAGAACATCGTTGAAGAGGAGAGGAGGTAGAGACGAAGAAGATCCGTCGTAATTGAGTTCTCCATAGGAAGTGTTCGATCTCTTATACTTTTGCATTGGATCTTGACTGGATTGCGTCGTACATTGTAAAACTCTCGATCTCAGTTGTTTAAATCCTGTAGAATGTTTGTTTTTAATGTTAAGATTCGTTCTATACTTTCTTCTTTGCTCATGAGTGAGTAGATCTAACATAGGGATGATTTGATGACCTAATGATGAGCCTAGATCACGAGATGAAGAATGTTGAACAAAAGACAGAATGTACATGATTGATTATGATGCATATAACCTGCTGTAATTATCATATAACCTATATTTATTAGTTTGATCACCTAATGTGTATAGATTAGTACTATAAATCATGCTTTGTGATTTCTTAGGTAGCAACTTGATATGAAATGATTTAAGCTAATTGTCATTTTTAATCAAGGGTTGATATGCGTGTAACATGACTAGTTTAAGCTAATTCCTATGATTGTTTTGAACGGTAGTTCCATGTTATGATTCAACTCATTTGATTAAATCATATTTGAGCTAATTGAAGTGGTTGGGATTGATTGAGTTAGTTTAACTATCTGAGCTAATCGGAGGTTAAAAGCTAAGGAACGTAATGAGTTAAGCCCAAACTTATTGCAACCAATCCATATAAATCATTACAATATGAGATTAGAAACATCAATGATTGATCTAAGTAAATCAGAAGGAATTCAATCATCGTCCCTTCACTTTTTCCAACCTAAGTAAACTCTTTTAATTCTCAACTTCATCTGAATCTCTGTTCTGATTGATACTTTACTTTTTAAATCATTTCTTACAACAAACCCCCCCTCCCTAAAAAAAAGAAAAAAAAAATTCCTTTTTACCTTCACCCCGTAGGATAGAAATTATTTCAAGTTAGGTTTAGGTTTGACATTCGTCGTTCTCTGTGGGATCGATCTCTGCTTCCACATCTACGTAATAATAGTATTAGCGGGGTGAAAACAAATTGGTCACGTCTTACGACGGACGTGGAAGTTGCCATAATTACAACCCTTGGTAAACTCGCATAAACTTTTGGCGCCGTTGCAGAGGAACGGTAACGAGTGGCATTAAAACCAGATTTAACTTGATATTTTTCTATTTTAGGTTTGATTTATTAAAAAAACTTTAAAAATCAAAATTTTTTTGTTTTAAAGACTTAACAGTTTTTAAAATAAAATAAAAATATTTTTAATTTTTCTGAACAAAAAGATGTCATTTATGAAATTTTATGAACTTGAGAAACGGTAAGGTCAAAGGGTCTGAAGTACAAATATTAGTTGCTCGTTTTGAGTCGCCTCAGTGAAGTAGCTCAGCTCCTTGGTTAGGTTCTAATCCTTCTGCTTTTTTTTCAACACTAAACAGAGAAAGGAGTTTTACTCCTATTCAATTTACAAATTTCGATATGGCAGATAATCAAGCCAACATTTCTCGAAATAATCAAAATAACCAGAATGCTCAAATATTCAAGAACCTCAAATTGATAATCGCACATCGAGAGAGTTAGCTGAATATGATGATACAAATGAACCTCCATTGTGTATAGTATTTCATGATGTTCAAGAAAAGTTAAAACTTAATTATGGATTTTTACATAAATTATCATCTTTTTATGGTTTGTCTGGTGAGGATGCACATCGGCATTTAAATGAACTTAGGGTAGTTTTTGCAAACATGAAACCAGAAGGAGTAACTAATGAAGTCATTAAGCTTAAAGTTTTCCCATTTAGCGTACAAGATCCCGCTGAAAATTGACTTTATGACTTACCTAAGGGAACAGTAAATATGTGGGGGCAGATGAAAATCCCTATTTCTCGATAGATATTTTCCCACCTCGAAAATCACAACTATTCGGAAGTAGATCTACTCTTTCAGACAAAAGAAGGGGGAATTATTACACGAGTATTGGGAACGTTTTAAACGTCCATGCTCAAGGTGTCCAAATCATCAATTCTCAGAAAATCTTGTCATATGATATTTTTATCAAGGACTCTCTGCAGTAGACAGAGGATTGATCGATGCAGCATGTGGGGGTGATCTTTAAGACAAACAACTACGAGTTGCACGTCCAATTCTTGAAAAGATGGCTGCAAATTCTCAAGATTTCAATCGCGATGATGAACATTCTCGTGTTGTCCAAGAATATCCTCCTTGCCTAGTTATGCTGATATAAAGCTTGATAAATTAACCAATATGCTTACTAAAGTCCTAACTACAAATAATAACATTCCTTAAGTAAAAGCTTGTGGAATTTGTTACAATGTGGGACATTCAACTGATTCTTGTCCTATGTTACAAGAAGAGCAAGCTAATGCTGTGGGATTTCCAGGCCCACCAAGTCAACCTAGCAACATCACTGGAACAATAATGCAGATCAGCCTTGGAGGAATCATCCAAATTTTTGTTGGGGAGGTCACAATAATGCACCTTTTGTTCCCCAACAACAAAAATTTCCTCCTGGATTTTATCAGGTACCACAGAATGATTTTTCAACTAATCAAGACAATTCAGGTGGAATGTCACTTGAAGATATGGTTAAATCCATGGCTGCAACTCAAATAACTATGTAAAAGAATGTTAAGGAATCTAAGATCGATATTCAAGATATTCGAAGCGAATTTAGTCAATTAGCCTTTGATATGAGCCATTTGAAGGCTCAAATGAGTAATAAACTCCCTTCTCAGCCTATAAATCCTAGAGAAACTACAAACACAATAACTCTGAGAAGTGAAAAAGAGTTAACAGGAATTTATGAAAATCCTCATGAAATTGAAGATGAACTGGAAGTTAATAAAGATAAAGAGGGGGAGTAGAGAATTCCCTCACAACCTAAGAAAACTGAAGAAGAAACAAAGATATCTGCCCCGAAAGAAATAAGAATTATTTCCAATGCTCTTTTTCCTAACCGTTTGACTAAGGATAAGAAAGTAGAAGTAGAATAGGACATATTTGAGCTTTTTAAGAAAGTCGAAGTAAACATTCCCTTGTTGGAAGCAATCAAACAAGTTCCAAGATATGCTAAATTTTTAAAGGAACTTTGCAGCAACAAACGAAAATTACAGGGCCATGAACGAGTCATGGTAAGCGAGAATGTTTTAGTTGTTTTACAGAAGAGACTACCGCAAAAACAAAAGGACCCTGGAATGTTTACCATACCATGCACGATAGAAAGTATGCAAATTACAGGCTGCATGATTGATCTTGGAGCGTCCATCAATGTGATGCCCTTATCAATTTTCCAATCCTTGAATTTAGAAAGTTTACAACCAACTGGGGTTGTAATTTAGCTCGCTGAAAGGTCCGTCACATATCGTGTTAGAGTGGTGGAAGATGTCCTTGTGAAAGTTAACGATCTTGTCTTTTCTGCACTTTTATATTATAAAGACTAAAGATACTCATAACTATTTTACTCATGCACCAATTCTATTAGGGAAACCATTCTTAAGGACTGCCAATACAAAGATTGATGTTAATAATGGAACGCTGTCCATGGAATTCGATGGAGAAAAAATTACATTCATGAAGTTATGACACATCCAAGCCATCAAGTTTTTGCTGTGTGTTCGGTTAATACCTCCATGTTCTTAGAAGAACAACTGTTTGGTGCAGATGATCTAACTTTCAAGAAAAATATCATGAGAATTGACAAAGAACAGGAATTTGACTTAGATAATATTGATCATGGCTTATCTTTTCTGGAAGAAGAATTAAATGGTGATAAGCATGTCAAAATGCTTGAGTTAGCAGAAAACCATGAAAAGATTAAACCATCTGTTGAAATACCACCAAGTCTAGAGCTGAAACCGTTGCCAGCTCACTTGAAATATGTATATTTGGGTGACGAGAACAAGTTATCAGTTATTATATCAAGTCAATTGACAGATGAGCAAGAAAAGGCTCTGGTGGAAGTATTGAAAAGGCACAAGACGGCTATTGGATAGACTATCATTGATATTAAAGGAATCAGTCCTACTACTTGCATTCATAGAATTTTGCTAGAGGACAACTCCAAACCATCCAGAGAACTCAAAGGAGATTGAATCCTCCAATGATGGAGGTAGTCAAGAACGAGATCCTGAAGTTGCTCGATGCTGGAGTAATCTATCCAATCACTAACAGTCGATGGGTAACTCCAATTAACGTTGTGCCTAAGAAATCAGGACTTACGGTTGTTGAAATAGATAACAGGCAAACAATAGCAACCAGAATACAAAGTGGCTGGAGAGTTTGCATTGATTATAGAAAATTAAATGCCGCCACGAGAAAAGATCATTTTCCATTACCGTTCATAGATCAAATGCTAGAAAGGCTAGCAGGTTGTTCACATTATTGTTTCTTAGACGGATACTCTGGGTATAATCAGATTGTCATTGCCACTGAGGACCAAGAGAAAACAACGTTCACTTGCCCCTTTGGAACTTATGCTTACAGGCGTATGTCGTTTGGCTTATGTAATACACCTGTAATGTTCCAAAGGTGTGTAATGTCTATATTATTTTGATTATATATCAGAGATAATTGAGGTCTTCATGGATGATTTTTTGGTCTATAGAAATTCTTTTGATCATTGTTTGAATAATCTTGAAAAAGTACTAATGAGGTGTATAGAAATGAACCTTGTACTAAATTATGAGAAATGCCATTTCATAGTGGAAAAAGGTTTGGTGCTGGGACATGTTGTCTCCGCTAAAGGGTTGGAAGTAGACAAAGCAAAGATAGGAGTTACTAAATCCATACCATATCGCACAAGCGTTAGAGGAGTACGTGCATTCCTAGGGCACGCTGGTTCCACAAACGATTTATTAAGGATCTTTTCAAAATTGCTGAACCATTGTGATGTGTATGAAAACACACATCATTTCTTTATTCTAAATGTTTGTTTTATTCCTCATGTATTCTCTATTTTATGTTTTTAGTGTCTTTTTGTCTTAGAATATTGGTACTGCTGTGTTTTTATGTTTTTGGCAGATTGGCGTGAAGTTTGGTGCAAAAATAAAGAAGGATGAAGAAAATGACAAGTCATGAGCTCAAAAAGTTGGATTTCATGATTCATCGTCGTTTCGCGTGCTTCGAGAGTTTATATGGCAATCTTTCAAAGCGTTCAGCTAGATTAGCATTTTTAGATGTGTTGTATAAGTTTCTAGAATTTTTGAATGTCGTTTAGTATTTTTTATGCTAGTGTTAAGGTTACAGCACAGCGTCGCGGCCACAACAAGCTGGTGTCGTGGCAGGCCTGTGGTCGGGGGCGCGACAACCCAGGGTCGCGGGCGCTCGGGAGTAATTCAGCAGATTCCACGTTTTTTTAACTTGTCGCGGACGTGACTGACATGGTCACGGCCGCGACGTTGTTTCAGATCAAAAACATCAAATTTCAGTCGTCTGATCGATCTGGTCTTGAACCCTCGCCTATAAATACGTGCCCTAGGGTTGTTCTGAGCAGAATACCTAGGAGAAATTGCTCGGGGATGGCAGAGGCGATCGAGGGGAGGCGAGACGCAAAGAGGACGAGCCTTGGAGGGAATTTTGATGAGTTTTGATCCGCAAACGTATAAGATTCCTTTGGACATTAGTTTGGAATGCTTCGTGTGCTGTAAAACCTTTGTTCTCAGTAGTTCAATCTCTGCAAAATGCTTGTTTACATTGTCATGTTTAATTCCATGCTTTGTTTAATTCTTATGTATGAGTAGTTCATTAGTAGGGATGTGTTGATTAGTTTTGATGACCTTAGATCATGAGATGTTGACTATATGAATGAAATCAGAGATGTTGATGATGAAATGATGCATGAAACCTGTTATAATTATCATATAACATGTGTTTATTAGATTGATCACCTAATATACATAGGTTAAAGCCATAAATCGCGCTAAGTGGT
>JAOVYX010022143.1:0-14957 GCA_035668315.1 Drosera spatulata | reverse complement strand
GTTGTTTTAAATTTTTTAGTGTGATGCAGCGGAATAGTGAATTCTATACACTGAAGTTTTTTTACAGACCACTAAAAAGATCTGCAACAGAGTTAAACTTTGAGAGTTTATCTCCATTTGCTGTTGTAATTGATTTCTAACAATCTTAACAGTTCAAATCAATGAAAAGCAAATAAAGAACATAGGGTTTATACTAGTTCAGACACTTGTTATCAAATGATAATCGAAAGCTTAGTCCAGTCTTTCCTTGATGACCAGGTTAGTCAATCCAAGAGGTGAGTATACTATCTTCTTGTGTTTGCCTTACAAGACAACCCCTTTACAAGTTATCTAACTTGTCAAGGCGAATAACCTAAACCCTTTGAACAGATCACTTGCTGGACTCTGCTGCAACTTCTGTTCTTCAATGCAGAATAGTGAACCTTTTTTTTCTTGTTCTTCAATTCAACTCACTTGAACAGTTTTTGAATTCAGATTGGTTTTGCACACTTCGTACGTTCAATCTCTTGTTCAACAGCAGCATTCTTTGAGCTCTTTGATCCCCTTTTATAGGTTGAGGGAATGAACTCGTGACTGTATTTGACCCGATGGTGACAACATGTCACATGTGACTTCTTCTCTGATGTTGACAGCTCACCTTTTTTTGATCCTCATACTATCACTCTAAACCTCAAATAGATATACTTAATCCTTAGACTTCTGCCCCAACCATAGCAACCATCTCTACTGCACTCCAGTTTGTTATACCTCAGTGTACACTCAGTACCGTTGAGACCTCGTCTGTATCCAGTCACTGCTGCAACCTTGTCTATACCCAGATCTGATACAATCCTTTATGCATTGCTGTGTTGGCCCTTGTGTGCAAGATTAATCCTAGAACCTGAAGCATTTACAGGTCTTTTATTGTCCATACATGTCTTACCTGCTTAGACGAAATTCTCTGATGTAGTCTGCATCTAGTGGCCCACAATTCTCTCCATTTGCGACCGTCTACTTATAGCATTTGACCTAGACTGCAGATACCTAACTAATTTTCAGCCTAAGCACAGTAACAACATCATGACTAATACTTCTAAGTTTTGTTCATCAATTTTAATACAACTTGGAGGGATTGCACATTCCTATCATTTACTAATACTGAATTTCGGAGAGCCTAGTGACTTTCGTACTATTTATCTAATTAAGTGGCTTTCATAATTGATTTAAACTAATTTTGACAATAAAACACTAATTTCAGTGTTGCTTCATACTAATTTAAACTAATCTGTATAATAATCATATCATATGACTAACATTACACTAAACTCAAGAATGATAGCACATTATAACACATCAAATACTAACATTATGCTAAATCGAATAACATCATGTGTGGCCTAATCTAGTGTAAACAGCAATTACTTAATTAAAGTCATTGGTTTTGTCATAAATTTATCATCAATTATAGTTTGGAGCACTACTTATAGAAACTAAAAATAAGTTTAAACCCTAACACTAACATTTTATTAAATCGAATAAAATTACATCACATTATATAGTTTAAACAACAAATAGTGAAATCAAACTAACAAATTTGATTAATTTACGATAATATGACTAATTGTACAGAAATAGTAGCATTTTTATCACTAATTTTATCATCTGTGACTAATTTTATTACGATAATGTGTCGGGAGATACAAAACAATGTAACCTATTTAAATTACATAATTTTGTAATATTTTATAAATATCATTGCACTAACAAATTTTGCTAAGGTATGGGTCATAGTTACAAAAACTAAACAATTTAATCTAAATCACGTAATTCTCTAATTTTCTATATTAATATTACCTAATTATTATTTTTTTAATTGTTTTCAAAATTAATATTAACCAACTATTATTTTACTAATTATTTTCTAATTTTTTCCTAAATTAATATTACCTAATCTTACCTAATTATTTCCTAAATTATTTTTTAAATTAATATTATCTAACTATGCATATTAAGAGCAAAAAATAAATGATTTTAGGATTATCTTAATTGAAGTTAATCGAACAACCTTATTGGAAATTCGCCGTAGCGTCGTCGGAACTTCGTCGCAACATCGCCGCAACTTTGCAAGAGTATTCCAGTAAAATTTTTGAACTGAGAATTTCAACCTTAATTAGAAAAATTAATTGTTTGAAATTGTGAAAAAGAATGTGGAGATAGGGGGGTTTGTATAGGAGGGAGAGGGGTGAAAGCATTCCATTTGGGCGATGTGGGTGTGGGTTTGGTTTTGTGTTCCTTGTAAATTCAAGGCGTCGTGCGCCTTTTATTAATCTAAAGCCGTCATGCACCTTCATTTGGAAGCCGCCCTGCATCTTCTCACAAGAATTTAGGAAAAGGCACAGTTTGAAAATTAACTTCTTTGTTATCCGGAAATTTTATTTATAAAAAGATCCATTTAAGAAAAAATCCGTTAAAGTTCGTTGAACATTCCATGATGATTACTCTCTTTTGCTTTTATCACTGCACAATGAGATATGATTAAGTACACTTTTTTTGATAAGAAACTAAATTACCAAAAGATACGTGATTTGAGATATTTACGGGATTGAGAAAACGGAAACAGGGGGAGATGTAATATGTTTTCGATTTTCTAGTGTTTTAAGGACTTAATTTTAAACACAAAATATCAATGTTATGGTTCTATCAATCCGCCATTATTAATATATCTAGACACGAAAAATCATTTAAAAAAATTTGATAAGAGGTCATATATATGTGGGAAAGGAAGTATGTGTTATGATATAGGTGTGTTTAATGAAAAATAAATGGTTGAGACTAAATGATGAAAAATGAATAATTAAGATTAAAAAACAGCATCCTAACCTTAATCCTTTGCTTGTGTTATTTTAATCTCAATCGTTTGTTCATTATTTGACACACCTATATCATGATACACATTCCTAAACCCTATATATATATTTTGAAAATTTAGAGTGATCATCTATCACTACTGAATAATCCATGAGAGTTTTATGATAGTGGTAATAAGGATTGAACCCACAAGGATGATTGGTGTAATATTTAGACTTGTAATGATCACGACGAGACCCTACCAACTTAATCAAAAGTATAACTTTGGAGGGGGATTGTTTTTCTGACAAATTAAATCAATTAAATAATTAATATAAAATAATCGCAATCCAAACATGTAGAGAATGTGAATTAAGGTGTTTTTTTATATAGTAAAAATATAGGAAGATTGATTAATTATGTTCTAACTTTTAAGATCAATCATGGATGAATATCATATGATTTTATTTTAAAAAGGTTTGGATGCAATATTTTTTGACATAAAATACTCATGTAAATTATTGTTAAAATTTGACAATAACAATATATTTTATTTGTCCATTATAGATATCTTAAGATTTTAACGAATGCAGTTGACTTGATAAATTTTTTCCCCGGAATATAAGATGAGAGGTAGGATTTGCTAGTCAGCTACATAGTCTATCTTCAATGCTTCTTTGGTGGGCATTGTGTGCGGTGACTTTGTGCTCCAAAATATCAAGAAATGTTGGGCCTGTTTGGCATGGGTTTTGATTTAGGATTCTGTTTATGGAATCAAAATTATTTGGTATGATTTTTAGTTTTTTAAAGTGAAGAATAAGAATTAGAAAATTGAAATTTAGAAAAAATGATTTGTATTTTCTGATTCTTTATTTTCTTGGAAAAAATATTTAAGAAATTTATTTTCAATAAATATTTTAATTGATATGATGTTTTTTGGTTTTGGATTCATATATTTTGAATAATCATAACATTAATAATTTATGGCAATGATTTAGATAGTAATTCGAGTGCACTTATGGAGCTCTAATAAACTCATGCACCACAAGAGAAACGGTCCAAAATCTAATAGACATTCGGGCATCTACAGAGGCGAGTTCATAAATGAGCACCGATTTACTATCAACCGACAATCGCTTAAAAAAGCACAGAGGAGAAGAAAAGATCATTTATAGCTTTCCTCTCAAACATTACATGCTTTGCTGACTTCAAATGAGCTATGTGTCACGGGTTTTTCTCTATACCGTGCGACACTTAGCAAATTTTGTCTCGAGTATGCTAAGTCAGCTTAACTCGCAACACTCTCAAGTATTTGAAACTTTACAAGGAAGCTTGGAATGCTCTCAAACTTGGCTTTGTATTGCTTGAATGCTTGTGGATTTGTGGGTCTTGCTTGATGATTACAAATGAGGGTGACAAACCTATTTATAGGCCTTGTCAAGAATTCTAGAGAATTCTATACACTTCCTAGAATGTACAAGAGAACTCTACACTTTTCTAGAGAAATCTAGAGTCTTCCAACAAAGCCTCACTTTTGCCTTGAGAGCTCTCTTGTAAGTGACCAAGTGACTTAGCATGGTGTGCTCGGGAGGAGCGCAAAAAATTTTGGGCGTGACATTCTCCCCCACCTATCCTGACGACGCCCTCATCGCCTGCGCGTCCCGAAACTTCGAAATCTGCTCTTTGAATTGCCAAAGGTCAGCCTCGCGTTCCCACCTTGCCTCACTGTCAGGCTACCCTTTTCATTTGACGAGAAGCTCACGATAACGGGGAACGCGTTTCTTGCGGACCTCTGTCTTGGCTATGAGCTCATCTACCTCCTTGTCATAAGAGGTAGTGACAATTAGTGGGGCACGTTTTGATTGCCCTCGGTCGGGGTCTTCCTCGTCCGAATGGTAAGGCTTGAGTAAGCTCACGTGGAAGACCGAGTGAAGCTTTAGTTTTGGTGGCAATTCCACCATATAGGCGACCTTGCCTACTTTCTTGATGATGGGATACGGACCCTCGTACCTCCGCACCAACCCTTTGTGTAGACTCCTGAACGCCTTGTAATTTTGGGGTTGGAGTTTGATAAGGACAAGGTCTCCTATTTGGAACTCCCGTGGCCTCCGCTTAGTATCCGTCCATTTCTTCATACGCATATTAGCCCTCTCCAAGTAAGCCCTCTCCAACTCCCAAATACTTGACCACGTTCTTCAGAAAAAGGCGAGCTGCCTCCTCGACGGGGCACTTCTTTGTCGCGGGGATGAATATGCCATACTCCGAGAATCGGTCCACAACGACCATGATGGTGCCACATCCTTCTGACTTGGGCAATCCGACAATGAAATCCATTGAGATACTCTCCCATGGACGTTCCGGGATAGACAGCGGTTCGAGCAATCCCGTCGGCTTGCTCTGCTCGACCTTGTCTTGTTGGCACACAAGGCAAGTCCACACATAGGACTCCACGTCCTCCCTCATGCGCGGCCAGAAATACATGCCCTCCACCAAGGTATGTGCTCTTCGTTGTCCCAGGTGTCCAGCCCATAAAGAATCATGGCACTCTTTGAGAACTTCGCGTCGCAAGTTCTCCCACTTCGGCACGTACAAGCGATTCCTTTTGGCATAGATTATCCTATCCTTCTCCCAAAACCTTCGTGTCCTCCCTGACTTGATAAGTTCAAACAAGGTTTTGGCAAAGGGATCATGTTGCAACCCTTCGCGAATGTGGTCGATCAACAAACACTTGGGTCTGCTGATAGCGGCAAGTTCAGCTTTTCGGCTCAAAGCGTCCGCTACCAGGTTAGCCTTGCCCGGTTTGTACTCCATGACATAGTCGAACTCAGCCAAGAAATTCTTGCCAACGTGCTTGCTTTGGACTGAGCTTCTTCTGTGTCTGGAAATAGCTTGTGGCCACATTGTCGGTCTTGACCACAAACTTGCCGCCCAACAAGTAATGACGCCATGTCCGTAGGCAATGTACCACAGCTGTCATCTCCTTTTCTTGCACGGTGTAGCGTCACTCCGTGTCGTTGAGTTTGCGGCTTTCATAAACTATGGGGTGACCTTCTTGCATCAACACACCCCCAATAGCAAAATCCGAAGCATCTGTATGAACTTCAAACGGTTTGGTATAGTTTGACAGGCCAAGGACCGGTTCCTTACTAATAGCTCGCTTTAGTGGTTCAAAGGCCTCTTGGCAGCGCTCGTCCCAATCCCAAGGGCGATTCTTCTTGAGCAAGTCTGTCAAGGGTGCTGCCATTGCCGAATATCCCGAGATAAATCGGCGATAATAATTAGCGAGGCCTAAGAAAGACCGTAGTTGGGGTACCTTCATTGGTGGTTCCCATTCTTGGATTGCCTTTATCTTGGCTCTGTCCATCCGGATTCTCCCATGACCTATCCGGTGCCCCAAGAATTCAATCTCCTGCTGGGTGAACGAGCATTTCTCCCTTTTGACATATAGCTCGTTGGCACGGAGCACTTGGAAGACTTGGCGTAGATGCTCGGCATGGTCCTCCAAAGTGTGGCTATACACCACAATGTCATCCAAGTATACCACAACGAAGCGATCCAAGAAGGGGTGGAACACCGTGTTCATAAGGGTACAAAATGTAGCCGGGGCGTTAGTCAAACCGAAGGGCATAACAAGGAACTCGTAAGCTCCATACCTCGTCACACAAGCGGTCTTCGGCTCATCGCCTTCGGCAATCCGCACTTGATAGTACCCTGAGCGAAGATCAAGCTTGGAAAACCATCGTGCACCTCCAAGCTGATCGAAGAGATCGGCGATCAAAGGAATGGGGTATTTGTTCTTCACCGTCACCTTATTAAGTGCTCGATAGTTGATACATAGACTGAGAGAACCATCCTTCTTCTTTTGAAAGAGCACCGGGGCGCCATAGGGAGCTTTCGACGGTTGGATATACCCGGCATCCAGAAGCTCCTTCAACTGCCTTCGAAGCTCCTCAAGCTCTGGCGGGGCCATACGATAAGGTGCTTGGGCAGGGAGCTTGGTTCTCGACTCAAGCTCAATATGATGATCCACTTCCCGCAGGCATGACATCGGAGAAGTCCTCTAGAACTTCGTTTACCGCGGTCGACACATCCAGGGGCTTGGCACCCCCACCCGGGACTTCCTCCACCAAGATATGTGTCTTCATTGCGCTTGAGACCCTTCTCAAACTGCATAGTGGATAACACCTTGGTGCCTCGTTTTCCCCGAGTGCAAGGCACCATACATGTCTTGCCATCCTCAAGTATGCATAGAGAGTTGGCATATGGGATGGGGATAGCCTTGACTTGGTTCATGAATTCCATGCCAAGCACCACGTCATAATCGTCCATAGGAACAATAGAGAGATTCACCATGCTGTCCCATTGCCCAATCCGCATGCCGACGCCTTTTGCTATGCCGATGAGTGGTTGGGCCTTCGAATTAACAGCTTTGATGTAACCACCTCCTCGGTAAGCCTTGGGGGAAAGACGATTTGCCATACCTTCCGATATGAAGTTGTTTGTGGCTCCGGTGTCCACCAATGCTTTTATGGGTCGTCCCTCGATGACCGTCTCGACAAACATAGTGCCCTCAGGAGCATCCTTAGGCACATGAATCTTCGCATTCACCGCACTTGGGAATTGGAGGGATCCCATCTTTGCCTCTTCCTTCCTTTGCTCATCCTCTTGGATGAGTGTGGTGAGTCTCGATTTCTTTCGGCACTCATTGGCACGATGAGGCCCGTTGCAAATGAAGCATGCTAACCTTGGCTTGGGTTGGTCTCCCCCAGCCTTATGCTCCTGTGCTCCGGATTTGTGCCCGAAGGGTTGCTTGTCCTTTTCTTTAGAGAATCGAGCCTGGCCGTCTCGATCCTTGGGGAATTTCTCCTCTCCCCCACCTTTACTCGAACTAACGATCTTGGGGTTCTTTGGCTTGGGGTCACTCTTGCGAAATTCGATCAAGGATTCCGGTACCGTAATAGCTTGCGCAAGATCTTGGACCCCTCTCCTCTGCAACTCCAGCTTTGCCAAAGATTACAATCCGTCCATGAATGAAAAGAGCAAATCTCGGATCGATCCCCTTTATGTGAGCCGACGAAGCTTGGCCCATGCTTCGTCCTCCGCGTGCTCGGGATAGAACTACCTCTTGATTTCTCTCTTGAAGTCATCCCAAGTGTCGATCGAGCATGTCCCCCGCTCGATGTCTGCTTGCCGCCGCCTCCGCCACAAGGTAGCGGTATCGGTAAGGTAGAGAGGTGCCGTGCGGATTCTGGCATTTTCGTCTACCAAGCCTAGCGCACCAAAGTATTGCTCTAGGCTAAATAGAAAGTCGTCGAGCTCCCTCGCATTCCTTGTTCCATTGAAAGACCTTGGCTTCAGAACTTCGATCCTGGGAGCAGGTTGAGCCACGCTGCCACCACCCGTGGATAATGCAACTTTACAAAGGTTTAACTCACCTTTGAGCTCCTTGACCTCTTCTCGCAGCGCGTTGATGAGAGCTTGTAAGGCATCGTTCTGCTTTTGTAGCGTGTCGATGGCGGCATTGAGTGCCCCTTGCATCTCTCCGTGGAGCTCCTCCTCATTGGACGTCAGCTCCCCCACATGCTCTTCGACTTTATCTAGCTTGTCCTCTCCGTCGGCTAAGGCTAGTTCCACCCGTGCCAATCGGGTGTTGAGGGAAGACAAGGATTCTTGCCCCTCGCGAGGCTTCTCCTTTCTCTTCCTTCTATGGGCTTGAATTTCCTCCTGAAACTCGGTATCAAGGGGAAGTTGCATACCTTGGGAAATGTTCGATTCCTCGGCCATTTGAATCACGATCCGACCCTTCGTAACAACGCTCTGATACCACTTGTCACGGGCTTTTCTCTAGACCGTGCGGCACTTAGCAAACTTTGCCTCGAGTATGCTAAGTCAGCCTAACTCGCAACACTCTTAAGTATTTGGAACTTCACAAGGAAGCTTGGAATGCTCTCAAACTTAGCTTTGTATTGCTTGAATGCTTGTGGATTTGTGGGTCTTGCTTGATGATTACAAATGAGGGTGGCAAGCCTATTTATAGGTCTTGCCAAGAATTCTATAGAATTCTATACAATTCTATGCACTTCCTAGGTCTTCCTAGAATATCCTAGAGAAGTCTAGTATTTACAAGATAATTCTACCCTTGTCTAGATAAATCTAGAGTGTACAAGAGAACTCTACACTTCTCTAGAGAAATCTAGAGTCTTCTAACAAAGCCTCACTTTTACCTTGAGAGCTCTCTTGTAAGTGACCAAGGGACTTAGCGTGGGGTGCTCGGGAGCGCGAAAAATTTTGGGCGTGACATATGGGTGCCTAGTGAAGAAAAAAGGTAATGGACTTCTCAATCTATTTTTCTCCACACTAGTATGATAGTTACCATAGTTGTTTAGGGAATGATCATCCTTCCTTTCATTTTTTATAAAAGATTCGAAGCGTGCAAGTGATTTAGGGTTCAAGTGAAGTGTGCTCCATCGAAAGTCCACAGGCAATATGAAAAGGAGATCGAGAAGATCTTGGAGCACAAGACTGAAGGGATGAGCAAAAGAACCGCAGGACGCACTTCCTGGTTCAGTGGAAGAACGAATCTGAGGCGGACGCGACATGGGAAAACGAGACTGCACTATGGCAGTTTGATGAAGCGATCAAGCGGTACTAGGCGTAACACCCTCTGAGGACGTCGGGTTCTTTTGGTGGGGGTGGTATGTTAGGCCCTCGCCAAGCTTGACTAGCGATATCTTGCGCTTGGGCGCTCAGCGGGCGCGAGGGCTCGTGCGAGGCGACTGAGGCGAAGCAGCGATGTTCGACACGTTGTGGCGTTTGGAATTGGATGTTAACTTTGAAACATCCAAGGGCCAAACGAGCAGCGAAGCATATTTCTAGTGATGATTCGAGACGGACAAAGTAAGCCGTTTGATGGCGGCAAGGCTCGCTTCATTCTTAGTCTTTCATGGCAGAACTGGACTAGATGGGGATGGCCGAGGGTGGTCGCTGCCAAGTCAGATTTTTGCCGTTATCTATATTATGGGGGAGAAACAAAACTGCCTTAATGTCCAAACGCAAGCGTGAGCCCTGACCCTCCACGTTCCCTCTTGGCGTTGGCCATGTCTATGGTGTGATGGAGGTCTTAGACAACGATGGAAGGAAACGAATCTCGGTTTGATGGTGACCGAAGAACCTCAAATCATGCTTGGTTATGATGGCCAAAAAACGAGACGGGATGCTAAGTCGGATGATCAAACATGGCTGAACGTGTTTAGCCGAACCCTTGGATCGTGGGGTAGCAGTGTCGAGTGAGACCCTTGTCTATGGGATTGAGTCATGTTGGAACCTTGATGGGAACCTAAACAAACTAGGAAGCATGAGGTAGGAATGTTTTTGTGGGAAGAAACAAAACTCAGGCAGTGACAGTTATGTTGCAAAGTGGTTGGAGCGGTTACCTTTGTTCCCGATCAGTTTGGCATGTTTTTAGGGTTGTAATGACTCATGAAAGGTTGTGTTTGTTGGCTTGTAACTGCCTCTGGCAGACTCTTTATATAAGGCTACGAATTGTAATGTTTTGTACATAAAGTGAGGATCATTGTCTTGTGTGGCAAAGTATAAACATAGGTCTGTAAACCTAGGCTTGAAGGGTTATTTGTTGTAAAACGAGTTTGCAATAAAGTTGGAATTATTTCCTGTAATTCGTGCGTGCCTTGGTTTGTTTGTGATCACTGATTCGCGGGATAGCAAGCTGACTGGTTCTCAAGAATCAGGCCGCCCAGGTTCAAAATTTGGCTGAATTAACAAGCGAGAATTTTGACCCTGCGGCAGAGTTATCAATAATGTGTGATCAAGTTACGTACTCCATCCGTCCCATTAAAATTATAATTACAACGTTATATAAAAGCATAATGTTTTCTCATTTGGAATTATATTTTTCAAAATTATTAAAACTGAAGAATTTTTTATCTTGAATCATATCAATTCATCCAACTATAATTCTTTTTTTTATTTTTTTTCTCTGGCACACTTTTAAGGTAAATGTATCATTACCTATAAATAGATTCAGACTCTTTGGAAGTTGAAATACAATTTAAACACTTATCAAATAAGTACAATAGATCCAGACTCTTTAGAAGTCGAAATATAATTCAACACGTGTTTCATATTGTTCGTTCTTATATTAAATAATGTATGGTCATCTCATCATTTAAATTGTATCGTTCGTGAAAAGTTTGTCTCGTATATTACAAAATAAAAAATTACTATCTCTTCCGTCCCATAATTATTACAACGATACGTGTTTCAAAAAATTTCGTTTTTACGGAAAAAAACATTAACTCAATACAATATTAAAGTTCACAACTTAATTTATAAATTATTATAAAAAATTATATTTGATAATCATAAAATAAATATCAAAATAAGTGTTATAAAAACATTTTGACACGGAAGGAACGGTTGATTACCGGTTGTATTGATTAAAATTTGTCTTGATAAATTGAACCTGTAACTGTAACACTTATCGTGACATCAAGGGGACAAAACATACAATTTGACAAGAAGTCAGCAATCCCAAATCACGCAAACCCTAACCCTAATTTCTCCGACCCTGCGAATCCCCAAAATTCTCCCCCAGATCACACTCTCCTCGACTCAATCAATCTCTGCCCCAAATGGGTCTGAATCAATCCTCTCTTTCATCAAATACCCATCTAAATTTCCCAAATTCACTCCTCATCTAGCGTGTTTCCCCTCTCAAATGGGTGCATTAACAAGTAATCGCAAAAGGGCAGACGAATACACCAATGTGAACACCACCTGGTTATCGCTGATCGATTCCCGTGTGTTGAAGAAGCAGAAAGTTTCGAGTTTTGAGATGAATTCCAAAAAGGGTGCTGGGTGGGCGAGGGTGGAGCAGTACCCGGTGGCGAAGGAGCTCAAACGAGAGCCGATCGCGCCGTGTACGAGGAAGTTTGGGGTTGGATTTGTAGGGAGAAAAAGGGTTGGTAGGGCTGGTGGAGTTGATGGGGTTGATGGTGTTAATGGGGTTGGGATAAGTACAATTGACAGGGTTGGGCATAGGTTTAGGAGTAGATATGTGGATAGCAAAGCGAGTGCATATGGGACGCTTCAATGCTTGAAAAATGTGAAGGAGGTGGAGGAGAAGGGAAAGGGGAAAGTGGTTAGGAGGGATTCTAGTGTTGAAGAAATTGTGGTGGTGGAAGATGATGGAGTTGATGAGGTTGATGCGGATTCGTTTATGTTCATGAGAGGATTTCAGGAAAAGGAAGCAAGTAGGTATGGGACGGTTCGAGGTTTTGATAGTGGGAGGGGTATGGAGGGTAAGGGGAAGGTGGGTTCGAGGGATTCTAGCGATAAGAAAATTGTGGTGGTGAAGGATAATGGGCTTGATGAGGTTGATGCGGATGCGCTTATGTTCAAGAGAAGATTTCAGGAAAAGGATGCGAGTGGCCATAGGACGATTCGAGGCTTGGAAAGGGGGAAGGTTGTGGAGGACAAGGGAAAGGAGAAGACAGGCTTGAAGGATTCTAGTGTTGAAGAAATTGGGGTGGTGGTAGATGAGATGGAAGGATATGTGGTGGTTTCGGATGTTGACATGGAAAAGGATAATGTGGGGTTGTTGGAGACCACACAGATGGCAGGGAGTGAGGTGGTGGATAAGGAGGTTGTCCCGGTTGCATCTGTTGGAGTTCGGAAAGAAAGTATGGTGGAGTCTTTCGGGAGAGTGGTGGGTTCCTGGTTTACGAATCTTCCACAAGTTGTGAAGTATCCACCTGCATATAGGAAACTTCTTGATATCGCGGCAAGAAGGGATCCTAAACTGAGCAGCTTACAAGCTCAGATCAAGTTGGAAGAGAAACAATTGCATTCTTTACAATCTTTGCGGCTTGTGAAGAAGCCAGAGCCGGAGGTGGTAGCTTCTGTTTTACATTCTGTATCTGCTTGATTGTACTGATATTGGAATTCTTGCTTTTGCAATGTTATATGAGTCTGAATGTTCTTTTTGAGGTGACAGGATTCTTCGCGGGAACTTTTTGTGTCACTCACAAGGGAGGAAGAGGAAAATGTTGCACGGGCTCTTAGATCCAACTCGTATGTTCTTCACTTGTGCTATGGCGTGGTACTAATTTCATTGCAGTATTATAACTCCTTTCCTTTTCGTGAGCAGGAAGAAGGTTTTGGTGACGCATGAGGGTTCGAACATTCAGATAACAGGAGAACTTATTCAATGCTTGAGACCAGGTGCATGGCTGAATGATGAGGTGATTCTTGATATTATATATCCTTGAGATTTTGGATGAGTCGTTTGACGTTAGTATGATTTCTGAGAAAATGAAAGTTTTATATCCAGTTTACTGAAGTGACTGATAGGTATGTAATGGATCTTGAAATTCCCCCTGATTTTCATGTGTGAATCATCTCTCTGTTTGTTAGGTCATAACTTTGTACCTGGAATTGTTGAAAGAAAGGGAAAGAAGAGACCCAAAGAAGTTCTTGAAGTGTCATTTCTTCAATACCTTTTTCTATAAAAAGGTCAGTTTCTTCTGCAATAACGTCTTTTGTAAGGAAAGAGCCGCTTTGGCTGCAGTTTATCTAGGTGCTGCCCCGTTGACATAGTGGGCGCATTAGTTTCACTTCTTCAACGTACATTTGATATTGGTCATTGAATCTATTATTCATGCGTTTGTATTCTTTCCAAATTTTATTAGCTGCATTTTTGTGTAGAATCGAATATGAGTAGTTGCCTGCATGCAATTCTCGGAATGTATTTAAGGCAACAGGAATGTTCTTTCAGGATAACTACTGAATGACATAATTAGATACCTCTTTTTATGGTTAAGGTTGTTGGGTTGTGTTTCCTGTGTTTTTGTTACACCTTACCAAAAGTAACGTAAATATACAAGGGATTTTAACATCAAGAATTTTAATCTGTCAAATATATACGAACAATAACATCATTCTCTGTGCAGTACTGCAGTGCACAGGCAACTTGTTTAGTTGGGAAATATGTTTGAAATTAAAGATAAGATTTAATGTTTGTGCCTCCCATATCCTGTTTAAAGTCGATTCTAGATGGAATCAACGACTGAAATGTAGTTTTCATTCTCTCTGTTGGATAATGCTTATATAGAGGGAAAATCATCCGTGTTGCAAGTGGCTGCTACAAATACTGCAGATTGATGATTTTATATTGTAAGTGAAAAAATCTATACTGTAACTTGATGAATGTGTACAATCAAGTTTTTAGTATACTTTATAACTAAAATCTGACTTGTATACATTCAATAAGTTACAGTATAAATTTTTCAACTTACAGTATAAATTTCTCAATCTATAGTTTGAAACAGCTACTATGCTGTCTTTTACAGCACCAACGACGCGCCCATATATATATATATATAACGAAAAAAAAGGGTAAAGTGTCTTAGCCATCTTGGCTAAAGGCGCTCTTAAAAACACAATAATCGATGTCGTTTATCATCAACTATGTATATGGATATCGTCACCTACACGTTTACATTGTCTTTGCAAAATTTGGTAGTCATCAGTTACAGGTGCATTCGGGAATGATATAGCTAGTTTAAGAACTAATTTAAACCGTTCATTCTAATGGTTTCTAGTTTTAAGAATTAGAGTGATGGAATGATTCCAATTTTTGTTAGCATATCTTATTGGAGTAGATGATCACATCTAAGGGTCGGATTGTTGAGAAACGATGTCCATAATCGTGTTTCATGAGTGCCTTTAACCCCTTCAAGCCCTATATATAATCATCTATTAACATCATCAGCTTCTTATTCAAGGTAGTTTTTTGAACACCATTTTCATGTGCTAATGTTGTCTTCTTCTATTGCAGTACATAAATTTCATGTTCCCTTGACGAATCAAGGTTTTCAGAATCGGAATCGGGATTTCAAAATCCGGTTCGGCTCACCGGTTTAATTATGAACTGTACCGAATCGGAGCGGTTCAGATCAAACTAAATAAGTTTCTTTTTTTTAATGAAAATGAACATAACCCTTATGTTACAAAACAAATCAAGCTTTTATCCTATCAAGTGGGGTCGGTTACATGAATACGACGACGTCATTCCAATCTGTCATGTACATTATCTTCTGTAAGATTATGAT
>JAOVYX010022142.1:0-14957 GCA_035668315.1 Drosera spatulata | reverse complement strand
CCAAAGCGAATCCGAAGCCTATGCTAAGTGTTTGGAATGAAGATGCGATGATTCCTCTCCAAAATTCCCTTCTTTGCATCGTTTTTCTTCTCCTCCTCCTTCTCTGCCGTCTCCAAGCCTTCCTCTGCCGAAATCTATGTTCATTCAACCCAAGGAAAGGTTTATATAGGCATGGGAGTGTAACAGAATTGATCGGACGGACGAAACTCAACATATTGCATCTGACAGGTCGTCGCTCCCGCGACAGTGTAAAAACGTGGATTCCTGAGAAATTCAGCGTCGCGCCCGCGACGCCTGGTGTCGCACCCGGGACCAAGTTATGCCCGCGACAGGACATCGTGCTCGCGATACTGTTCATTATTTTCCTAAAAGTAAAACTAAAAATAGCAAACGACATCCAAAAATTCCCAAACCTAATACATAGCATCTAAACACCTAAATCTAACTAATCGTGATGAAAGTTTGCTGAAAAGTCTCTCGAAGCACGTGAAACGGTGATGAAATGTGAAATGTAGCTCTTCGAGTTCATGGATTTCCATTCCCTTCATTCTTCTTCCTTTTTGCTTCAAATTCCATGCCAATCTGCCATAAAACATTAACACGCAGCAGTACCAATATTCCAAAGCCAATTGACACTAAAAATGCAATTTAGACAATTTAAAGGGAATAAAAACAATCGTTTAGAATAACGAAATGATGTGTGATTTCATACACATCAAAAACTATTAAGTTAAATCTAGTTGATTTGATAGTTGTTACCGAATTCCCTGACAACGGCGTCGAAATTTGATTTGTGCTGTCGTATACACATGAAATTTGTATTATGAGTACTCACTTTCACTCTATAAATATAGAACTAATGCAGTAGTGGAAGTAAGGGTCGAACCCCCAGGGAATCGTAAATGTCCAACTAAACTAACTTAAAACAACAACTATTCTAGGAATGGGGGGTGTGTTTCAAAAGGTGATAACTAAACCAAACTAATTACTCAAAAGAAGATAAAATTAAGCTAGATAGTGAGGTGGATTGCTTAGATTAGGAGAAATGTAGGGATAATGGTTGAGTCATTTTGAATCACTTAAATCAATCATTAATGTTTTTAGATCTTAGGTGTAATGATTAATGTGGAATGTTTGTAATAAGTATTGGCTTAATGCACTACGTTCCTTAGCTTCTAACTTCCAATTAGCTCGGATAGTTAAACTAACTCAAGAGAAATAAATCAGTTCAATTAGCTCGAATATGACTTAAAACGCAAGAGTTGAATCATAACATAGAGCTTAACATTCATAACAATCATAGCAATTAGCTTAAACTAATCATGTTACATGCATTTGAAACCATGGATTGTATAGGACAATTAGCTTAAATCATAACATTCATAACAATCATAGCAATTAGCTTAAAGTAATCATGTTACATGCATTTGAAACCATTGATTGTATATGACAATTAGCTTAAATCATATTATATCAAGTAGCTACTGAACTAAACCATTTAGCACGATTTATAGGTTTAACATACGTATTTCAGGTGATCAATCTAGCATACACATGTTATATGATGATTCTAACAGGTTTCATGCATCAATCCTTCATTAAGCACCTCTGGTTTGTGTTAAATGCTCAACATCTCATGATCTAATGACTTCAAAACTCATCAACACATCCCTACTATCGATCTACTCGCACATAATCATGGAATAAAGCATGGAATTAAGAAAAGCACTGTAAACAATCATTCTGCAGAGTTTAACAGCGCATGTAGCGTTCCAAGCCAATGTCCAATGGGTTCCTATGCGTTGCGGATCAAGATTTCTTCCATTCCCGCTCCAAAACCCGTCTTTCTTGTGTCTCTCGTCCTCTTGATCGTCTTTGCCTCCCTGAGCGTCTCCCCTTCTTTTCTCTGCTTAGAATAATCCTAGGACGTGCATTTATAGGCGAGGGCTTGCAGCTAGATCGATCCGACGGCTAAAACTCATCATTTTGTATCTGGAGACACTTCGCGGCCGCGACCATGACTGTCGTGCCCACGACTCTGGGCGTCGCACCCATGACACCTGTATGCCCACGACACAGTGTCGTGCCCGCGACACCTGTACAGTTAACCTAAAATCCAAAACTAAAAATACTAAATGACGTCAAAAAATTTCTAAAAACTTATATATGATATCTAAACATACTAATCTAGATAAACGTGGTGAAACATCATCGTAAAAACTCTCGAAGCACGTGCAATGACGATGAAACGTGAAATGCGGCTTTTTGAGTTCATGGTTTGTCATTTTCTTCATCCTTCTTCATTTTTGCTCCAAATTTCAAGCCAATCTGCCAAAAACATGAAAGCACAGTAGTACCAACATTTCAAGACAAAAAGACACTAAGAATGTAATTTAGACAATACAAAAGGAATAAAATAAATGTTTAGAATAAAGAAATGATGTGTGTTTTCATACACATCAGATACTCAGTAACCTGCCGTAGAGAGGCTGTCTTGCCTCGACGGTAATGGCTAACTGATACATGAGCAAGCTTTCCCGGTTAACCTTGTGCCTCATAAGGATTGCACACATGATTTCTTGCTGATGTTGAGTGATTTGGTCCTTTGAAAATTCTCTGAACATAATGGTCTTTTTGGCCCCATCAGCAAGAAATCTATGTTCCTTGGATTGGAACTTCTTCATCGTTCAAATTTCTTCCTTTTCGTGTTCTGATGTAAGCATAGTAAGCCGTCCTTCAGCAACGACGGTGGAGGGAATGATTCTGGAACCTTCATTGGAGAGTGTAAAGATTCTTGTTAAATCTTCTGCAGTGATCTTGATGGCCTGCTTCTTGTGGGTGTATTGGATTTCTTGATGGTTATTGGAAACCCTAGCCTTCTCAATAAATTCCACCACCTTCTCGTCGAATATGGGACTGATTAATTCATAGAAATACTTTAATCCGGCCTCTTGTATGCATTCCGAGACTTCATCTGATTCATGCACCAGAGTCTCGAAATCGATCACCACCCCTGTTATCAAGTCTTTTCTTATAGGGCTTGCTTGTTGCTTAGATGATTTGGAGGGTGTTGATGAAGTAGGTTTGTCGGCCATTACAGTTTGTGAAGATTAAAGTTTGCAAAGATTTTCAGAAGGAATTTGATAAATTGAGAGTGATCAAAGAGAGAATTGAAAGAATTAGGGTTTGCTGATCACTTGATAGAGAGAGAGAGAGAAAGAGAATTGAAAGTAATTTTTGTAACAGTGCTCTCTCTTTTTATTGTTACTGTTGATTTTAACCATTTGAAATCAAAAAGTAACCGTTACATAGTTCCAGAATTAATCCGTTCGTTGCGAAAATCAAGGAGATAATCATGAAAACTATTTCTTTCCAAAACTAGTAGTAGTAGAGTGGCACCTGTCTCTGGTCTGCATGGCTTATGCAGTAGAGCAGTAGAGGAAAGTCACTCATCTGTATCACTTGAAAAACATTGAGTGTGTTCCAGGTGGTCTGCTCGTTTGCATTTACATATGCAGTTGAGCAGTAGAGCGAAGTTGCTCGTCTGCACTCTTTGAAAACATTGAACCCATTAAAAAAAATTCTGCTTGTCTGCAGCTACACCTGCACATGATAGAGCAGTATACATGGCCATTTTAGTCATATAAATCTATCATGCCTAGATCTCCTCTGAACATGATAAATTTGTTTTCATCTAAGGGTTTTGTAAAAATGTCTGCAATTTATTTTTCTGTTGGAATGTATTCCAACTTTATATGACCTTTCTGCACATGATCGCTGGCAAAATGATATTTGACATCAATGTTCTTGGTCCTCGAATGAAAAACAGAATTTTAAAAAATAGCCATTGCAAACGTGTTGTCACAAAATATGTTTATTTTTGAAAACGTTAGTCCATAACCTGCTAGCTGAGATCTCATCCAAAGTGCCTGTGCAACACAAATTCCTACAGCTATGTATTCTGCTTCTGCAGTAGAGGTCGATACAGTGGTCTGCTTCTTGCTGAACCAAGAAATCAGCCTTGCACTTAAAAATTGACATGTACCACTTGTACTTTTTCTGTCAACCCTGCAACCTGCAAAGTCTGCATCTGAATATCCAGTTAGTACAAAATCTGAGTCCTTTGGATACCATATATCCAAGTTAGGAGTTCCTTTCAGATATCTCAGGATTCTCTTAACCGTAGTATAGTGGGACTCCTTGGGATCAAATTGATACCTGGCGCAAACACAGACTGAGTACTGGATGTCTGGCCTACTTGCAGTAAAGTAAAGTAAAGATCCTATTATACCTCTATATAATGTTTGATCTATACTTTTATCCTTTTCGTCTTTGTCAATTTTAGCGGTAAAGCTCATGGGGTTTTCATTTGAGTTGAGTTTTCTAGGCCAAACCTTTTAATTATGTTTGTTAAGTATTTTGATTGATTTATAAATATTCCTTTACTTAACTGTTTCACTTGCAGACCTAGAAAGTATTTTAGTTCACCCTTGAGACTCATTTGGAATTTGGATTTCATTAGTGCAGCATACTTTTTGCATAGTTTGCTGTTAGTGCAACCAAAGATGATGTCATCTATGTATATATGCACTAATAGTGTGTGCTCCTTATGTTTCTTAAGAAACAGTGTGGTATCTACCTTCCCTCTTTGAAAACCATTATCAGAAAGAAAGGTAGAAAGAGTTTCATACCATGCTCCTGGAGCTTGTTTCAAGCCATAAAGGGCTGTGTCTAACCTGTAGACATAATTTGGATGCTAAAAGTCTTCAAATCCAGGAGGCTGCTCGACATAAACTTCCTCCTGTAGCTTTCCATTGAGGAAAGCACTTTTGACATCCATTTGGAAGACCTTGAATTCTTCATATGTAGCATATGCTAGGAACATTCTTATGGCTTCCAATCTTGCAACTGGGGCATAGGTCTTATCAAAGTCGATCCTTTCTTCTTGAGAGTACCTTTGGTCACCAACGTAGCCTTGTTTCTGATGATTGTTCCATTTTCATCCGATTTGTTCCTGAAGACCCACTTACAGCCAACGACTGGATAGTTCTTTGGTCTTGGCACAAGATACCATACTTGATTTCTTTTGAACTCATTTAGTTCTTCTTGCATGGCATCTATCCAGTTAGGATCACCTAGGGCTTGATTAATTGTTTTAGGCTCCATTTCTAAAATGAAGCAAGCAGACAGGCATTCCTTTGTGGTTGTCCTCCTCGTCTACACTGGGGCATCCTTGTCCCTTATTATGTCTCTCTCAATGTGTGCCTTGATCCATCTGCCTTTGTCCTCATGCTGGTTAAAGGCAATTTCTTTCAGTTTTTGCTCTCTGCATCTTGCTGTGGGTCTGCTGCATCTTCTTTGCCTTCAGGGACTGTAGATGAGTCTGCCATTATTACAAGGTCACTTTCCTCGTCTGCATCCTGTTCATCATCTATACATGCACATTCCTCATCAAGAACATCAACAGTACGTATAGATGACTCATATTCATCAAAAGAAACATGAACTGATTCTTCTACAGTTTGTGTTTCATTGTTGAATTCTCTGAAGGCTTTACTGCATATGGAATACCCTAGAAATATTCCTTCACAGTGTATCATTTTTATGAACATAATACTTACATCCAAATACATGAAAGTATTTGACGGTTGGTGTCTTTCCTTTCCATATTTCATATGGTGTTTTGTTATGTTGTTTAGTAATGAGGCATCTATTTTGCACATAACAAGTAGTGCTTACTGCTTCAGCCCAAAAGCTCTTTGAAAGGTCTGTATCAGAGAGCATTATCCTGGCTGCCTCAATGAGGGTTCTATTTTTCCTTTCTGCAACACCATTTTGTTATGGTGTTCTAGGTGCAGAGAAGTTGTGCTTGACGCCATGATCATCACAGTATTTGTCAACTCCTGATTGATCAAATTCTGTGCCATGATCACTCCTAATTGTTACCACATCTAAACCTTTCTCGTTTTGCACTTGTCTGAGGAACCTAGTTAGCAAACTACAAGTTTCACTTTTCTTATGCAGGAAGATTACCCAAGTATATCTCGAGTAATCATCTACAATTACTAGTGTATATTTCTTTCTGCTTAAGCTCTCTATATCTACTTGTCCGAATAGGTCCATGTGCAGTAGTTCAAGAACTCTTGTGATTTTTGTTTGATTTACAGGTTTGAAACTTGCCGTAGTCTGCTTTCCTTTTTGACAAGGTGTGCATAGTTTATCTTTCTTGAACTTAATTTGAGGAAGAACCCTTACTAAATTATCTGAGGATAATTTTTCCATTGTTTTAAAGTTTAGATGTGCTAACCTCTTATGCCATAGTCAATTTGTGTCATCTGCATCCTTAGTGTAAAAGCATGTGACTTGTGCAAATTATGATAAGTTGAAGTCTATTACATTGATGTTTCCTGATCAATGACCTATCAGTTTGACTTCTTTGGACTCTTTATCTATGACTCTACATGTATCATAGATAAGAACTTGTATCAAAAGCCAAACTTGTATCAGTTTATTGTCTACCACATTTAACTGAATTTGTAAGTCATTAACTTCTTGATAGGCAAGGTTATAATTTTGTTTGAGATTTACAATCAACTTAATGTTCTCTTTATTCTCTCTTGAGAGAGCGATAAAGCTTTCAGAGGTCTCTTGAAGAGCCTCTTTTAGTTCCTCATTTGAGGCATCAGATTTGGAGAAGTCAAATACCTTTTTTCCATCATAAGACCTGGCCATGAGACACAGTTGAACATTTGAGATCGTTTCTTCTTCATCTGAGTCTGTGTCACTCCAAGTTTTTGTAGCATAGGCTTTTGCCTTTTCCTTCTTGTTGAAGGCTCCTTTTAGGTCCTTCTTCTTCTTGTGTGCAGACGAGTCTTGTGGCGATCGTTTGCACTGTGCTGCAACATGCCCTGGTTTGCCACAGTTGTAGGAGACATCTTTGTCTGCTTCTTTAGTTTTGTTGGCACTTAGTTTCTTCATATTCTTCTTGTTGAAAAGCTTTCTGAATTTCCTTCCCATGAGTGCTAGCTATTCAGTCATGCTTTTGTCGCTCGTAGACGAGGTGCTACAACTCTCCTCGTCTGCCATAGTCTTCAGGATCCTCTCCTGAGCTTTGAATGCCAATGTCTTTTTCCTAGCTTCGTCTATCTGTCTTTACTGCTCCACCTCCAGATTGTAGGTGTGCAGAATGCCATAGAGTTGTGCCAATGACATTTTGGCAAGGTCTCTCGACTCTCTAATGGCGGTTGTCTTCATTCCCCAGGCCTCTCCGAGTGATCTCATGAACTTAAGGTTTACCTTCTTGTTATAGAAGGTTTTTCCTATGGTTATGAGATTATTAATGAGAACATTAAACGTTTCATAGAAGCTTGTAAGGTTCTCATTTGCTCTCATCGAGACCCAGTCATACAGCTGTATAAGAACATCCTTCTTATTTTTGCGGATCGCATTTATGCCCTCATTTCTCAGTAGTAGTGCTTCCCATGCTTCCTTCGCTGTGTTGGTATGGACCACGATCTCGAACATATCGTTATCCAGAGCCTTGTATATCTGATTCTTGGTTCTTCTGTCTACCAGCACAAGATCCCAGTCGTCTCTCGTCCACAGAGACTTAGGCTTGTCAACTTCTCCGGTGGCATCCATTGGATATGGCATTTTTGGATCATAAGACCCATCTGTGACAATGTCATACATTCTTTCATTAATGTAATCCAGATGAGCCAGCATTTTAAGTTTCTAATGGTTGAATTTATCGACGAAGAAGGAAGGTGGCTCTCCACTATTTGGACACTTTGGTAGCTTTGGAGGAGCCATGATTGAATCTTCACAATAATAAATTGTTAGTAACTTCTTTGCAGACTGATATAAACGGATGTCACCTTTTCTTTTCAATAACTATTAAGTCTGGAAAGATAGGCTCTGATACCAATTGAAATTCGCAGAAATAACCTGGAGAGGAGGGGGGGTGAATAGGTTATCTAAAAAATTCTCCGAACAGTGCAGTGAAGTTATGGGCTAGTCTACATTGCCTAAGTCTGCTGCAGTAATGCGGTAGTTCTGCAGTTGAGACTTTAATTTTGTAAAGTTTGTCTCTTTGGATTTAAAGTTCTTCAGTAACAATTATAGGAGTGATAATCAGTGCAGAAAAATAAATGACACAGGATTTAATACTGGTTCAGACATCTGCTATCAACAAGTAATAGAAGCTTAGTCCAGTCTTCCCTTGGTCATGACCAGTGTAGTCAAGCCAAGAGGAGGTTCACTATCTTCTTGTTTATGGCTTACAAGGAAACTCCTTTACAACAAGATCTTACTTGCTAAAGGATGAAGAATCTAGATCTTGTAGTGCTCTGCTGTAGTTGTTGTTCTTCACTTGCAGACTAGTGAACCTTCTTCACAAATTCTGAATCTTCGATTCAGCTCACTCACAGCGAGTCTTCAAGGCTTTTCTTTCTTTGAAAGCTCTCAATGATTTTTAATATTTCTCAGACTTGTCAACATTGTCCTCTGCGCTGTGAGTCCCCTTTTATAGGCTCAGGAAACCAGAACCCATGACTGTACTTTCTAATAGTGACAGCTTTATCCTCTACTGTAGTAGACTGACTTGGCTTCACCTTTTCTGATCCAGTACAAATCACCTTTGCCTTAGCTTCTCGTTTTTTACCCCTTTCTTGTTCCTTTTCATTCCAGCACAACTCATACTGCACCCAGCCTCATGCACCAGGTCTGCTGCATGCCTCTGCTGCACAGCCTCTGCTGCAATCTCTACCACCTCTGCTGCAGCCCTGCTGTCAGCCTCTGCTGTACCTCGGCTGCATGAGCTCTGCTGCATAGTCTTCATATCTAGCCTTTCTGCAACTTCACTTGCACCAAGTACTACAGCCAGTCCGCTGCAACTCAGCTCCCACTCAACAGCTTCCAGACCTCATCTGCTCAGCCTGCTAGTGTAGCTTCGTCTGCACCCAGCACTGCACTCAGTCTTCTGCAATTCAGCTTGCATATTTGCACTGCAATATGGCTCAATTCTCTTTGCTGTTGGAACTGACCTTGAACACAAGAAGGATCCTAGATCATGAGAATACCGAGACCTTTTGTTGTTGTATGTGATTGATCTTTGGCATGTAAATTTTTGTCCCTCTAGTAGTCTGCACCACTCAGGTCGTCCGCACTCTACTGCACTTCTGTGCCCTGCTGCTCTGCTGCACCGAGCTTCACTCTGCTGCATCTGCGGCCCTAGTTTTCAACTACTTAACTAACTATTACATCATAAGCATCTAATACATACATAATTTCTTCCTATGTTTTGTTCATCAATTTCTATACAAGTGGAGAGATTGCACATTCCTAAAACACTCCAACAAGATGTGTCATGGACCTATCAGCAAGCTGAATTACAACCCCAGTTGGTTGTAGAGGTCCTAAATTCAAGGATTGAAAAATTGACAAGGGCATCACATTAAAAGACGCTCCAAGATCAATCATACAGACTGTAATTTGCACACTTCCTACCATGCATGGTATAATAAACATCCCAGGGTCCTTTTGTTTTGGTTGTAGTCTCTTCTGTAAAACAGGTGAAATATTTTTGCTTACCATGACTCGTTCATGAACCCGTAATTTTTGTTTTTTGGTGCAAAGTTCCTTTAAGAATTTAGTATATCTTGGAACTTGTTTGATTGCTTATTCACTTCGACTTCCTTGAAAAGTTGAAATATGTCCTTTTTCTGGTTATGCTTTCTTATCCTTTGTCATACGGTCAGGAAAAGGAGCTTTAGAAATAATTCTTGTTTCTTTCGGAATAGATATCCTTGTTTCTTCTTGTTGTTTAGGGGTTTGAGGAATTTCAGTTACCCCATCCTCCTTATTTTTATGAACTTCCAGTTCATCTTCAACTTCGTGAGGATTTTCGTAAATTCCTGTTAACACTCTTCCACTTCTTAGAGTTATTGCATTTGTAGTTTCTCTGGGATTTATATGCTGAGAAGGGAGTTTGTTGTTCATCTAAGCTTTCAACTGGCTCATATTAGAAGCTAATTGGCTCATTTGACTTTGGATGCTCTGAATGTCAGTCTTTGTCTCCTTAGCATCCTTTTGCATTTGTATTTTTGTTATAGCCATTTGCTTAACCATTTCTTCAAGGGACATTCCACTTGATGATCCTTGACTAATGTTATTAGCATTGAAGTGCTGTTGTTGTCGTTGCTGTTGTCCCTGACCGAATCCTGGAGGGAATTTTTGTTGTAGAGGAACATTCTGGGCATTGTTTTGTGTACCCCATCTGAAGTTTGGATGGTTCCTCCAAGGTAGATCAGGCATGTTGTTCCACGATGCTGTCCTTTGCCCTTGAAAATTGATAGCATTTACATCTTGTAAGGAATGACAAGCATCCGTTTTATGTGTTATACTCTGACAGAATTCACACGTCTTCACTTGTTAAAGCTGTGATTCAGTGGTGTTGGTTACTAGTTTAGCAACCAAATCAGTAAGTGCAACAATCTTTTTATCTGTTAGCTTCCAACTGCCTCTCTATCAGCATCAGCCCTTGGGCTGAAATCTTGAGAACTTTGGGAAGATATTTTTATCAGTCTCATTACTTCAGTAGGAGTTTTGTTCATTAGGGCACTACGACTAAGTATTTATTCAGTGGCATTCTTCGGGTAACAACCCTTCATAGAAATGCAGAATTAGGAGATTTTCTGCTATCGAATGATGTGGACAACTTACACATAAGCGTTTGAAACGCTTCTAATATTCGTGATGATTTTCCCCTACCTTTTGTCTAATCCCGGAAATTTTTTTCCGTAGATTAGTTGTTCGGCTTGATGGAAAATATTTATCGAGAAAAACATTCTGTATTTCTGCCAGGTATTCATTGATAAAGATGGCTTTTCATACAGCCAGTCTTTTGTATAACCTTGTAAGGTGAAAAGAAATGTGAATAGTTTCATTACGTGAAGCGTTATACCTTCAGGTTTGGTCGACTTGTAGATTACATGCAACTCCTTCAAATGTCTATGTGGGTCTTCACCAGCTAGACCATTAAATACAGGGAGTTTGTTCAGAAGGTTTGAATTTAATTTGAATGGTACATTCAAATTTGACAAATTTATGCAAAGAGGCTTTTCCTCTATTGTGGGAGCAGATAACTCCCGAAGAGTTCAATTTAAATTTTACGCAGCATTATTTGCATTATGTTGATTGTTTTCTGCCATTTCAAGATTTTCAAAAAGAATAGGAGTGAAACTCTTTTCTGTTTGAACGTGTGGAGAAAAAGTTGAAATTAGAGACTAATTTCCTAACTTCAGATCCAGTTATCCTATCACTTCTTAAGTTCATTAAAATTCATATAAACTTCTTTTGATTTCAAGATATTTTTTTTTTACTTTTGATTTTTGATTTTTTTTTGTTTATTTGAAAATAATTAATTCCTTAAAATAATTTTTATTTATTTATTTATTTAAAAAAAACAAAATAGAAAACTATCAATTCATGTTTGGTTGAATTGACACTTGTTACCGTTTCCCGGCAACGGCGCCAAAAATTTGATGCGAAGCTGGTCAACGTTGTAAATATGACTGCTTCCATGTTCGTCGTAAAACGTGCAAATTTGTTTTTATCTCGCTAAAGTTACCCCGCTAAAGTTGTTTTTATCCCATAGGGAATGACGAATGTCGAACTAAACACTACTTAAAATAATTTCTATCCTAAGCAAAGGGGTAAGATTAAAAATAGAACTAGTGGGGAGTGTGTTTAAACTGTTTAAAAGGAATAAACTAAAACTAAACTAACTAATCAAAAGAAGATAAACTAGAGCCAGAATATAGAGTGGTTTACTTAAGTTGGGAGAAATGTAGGGACGATGGTTGAATCATTTTGAGTCACTTAGATCTATCATGGATGTTTCTGAATTTTAGATGTAATGATTAACATGGAATGGTTGTAATGAATTTTGGCTCAACTCACTACGTTCCTTAGCTTGTAACTTTCAATTAGCTCGGATAGTTAAACTAACTCAATAGATCTAAATCATTTCAATTAGCTCAAACATGATTTAATCAAAAGAGTTGAATCATAACATGGAACTACCATTCATAACAATCATAGCAATTAGCTTAAACTAATCATGTTACATGCATATGAAACCATTGATTGTATATGACAATTAGCTTAAATCATATTATATCAATTAGCTACTAAATAAAACCACTTAGCGCGATTTATAGCTTTAACCTATGTATATTAGGTGATCAATCTAATAAACACATGTTGTATAGTATTTCTAACAGGTTTCATGCAACATTTTCATCATTAAACATCTCTGGTTTCTTTCATATGCTCATCATCTCATGATCTAAGGTCATCAAAACTCACTTGCCCGTTGGATTGTGGATGTTTAACCGAGATGAACCTTTACTCAATTCCGTGCTTCAAACAAAATTTCACAAAGTTTTTTCCCTTGAACTGGGTTCCGTTATCTTAAATCAGAAATCGGGGTACCCAGAATCGACAAACCATCGACCTCCAGAAAAAGTTCGCGACAGCTTGGTCAGTTATCTTTGGCATGACCTCGGCTTCATGAAGTATTCGACCGCCACTATCATGAATTTCCTTTGTCCCGTTGCTAGGGGAAAAGAACCTAGGATGTCGATTCCCCATTGTTCGAAAGGTCATGGGGCTTCTATGGTGGTGAGCTTCGAGGTGGGCTTGAGAGTGAGGTCGACGATTATCTGACATCGATCACAACTCTTCACGAACTCAGTGGAGTCAGCTCGTTAGGTTGGTCAATAATATTCCTGCCTCAGGCACTTATGGGAAAGAGCCCTATTCCCGTGATAGTTTCCGCAGTCCCCCTATGTAGCTCGGCTAATATGGTTAAGCCTTTGATGTGCATGAAACCACCCATCATTTTCTTATTCTAAATGTTTGTTTTATTCCTTTTGTATTGTCTAAATTACATTTTTAGCATCTTTTTGTCTTGGAATGTTGGTATTGCTTTGCTTTCATGTTTTTGGCAAATTGGAGTGAAGTTTGGAGCAAAAATGAAAAAAAAGAATGAAGAAAATAGCAAGTCATGAACTCAAAAAGCTGTATTTCACGTTTCATCGTCATTTCATGTGCTTCGAGAGTTTATACGGAGATGTTTCACCATGTTTAGCTAGATTAGCATGTCTAGATGTCATGTATAAGTTTCAAGAATTTTTGGACATCGTTTAGAATTTTTATTTTTGGTTTTAAGGTTAATTGCATATCCGTCCCGGGCACGGCCACTGTGTCGTGGGCATCAACAGTTTGTCGTGGGTGCGACGTCCATCTGTCGCAGACGCGACGGTTATATTTCAGCAGTTTCCAGATTTTAATCTGTCGCGGGTCTGACAGGCATGGTCGCGGCCGCGATGTGTCTCAAGATGCAAAGTAATAAGTTTCAGCCGTCAGATCAATCTGGTTGCAATCCCTAGCCTATAAATACGTCTCCTAGGGTTATTCTAAGCAGAGAACAGGTTATTCTGAGCAGAGAACAGAGGGGGAAATGCTCAGGGAGGCAGAGGCGATCAAGGGAGAGAGAGACGCAAGAAAGACGAGCTTTTGAGAGAAAATTGAAGAGATTTTGATCCGCAACACATAGGAACCCGTTGGGCATTAGTTTGGAATGCTACGTACGCTGTAAAACCTTTATTCTCAGTTTGTTAAACTCTGCAGAATGATTGTTTACATTGTTTTTCTTAATTCCATGCTTTATTCAATGATTATGTGTGAGTAATTCATTAGTAGAGATGTGTTGATTAGTTTTGATGTCATTAGATCATGTGATGTTGAGCATTTAAGACAGACCAGAGGTGCTTGATGAAGGATTGATGCATGAAACCAGTTAGAATTATCATATAACATGTGTATGTTATATTGATCACCTAAAATACATAGGTTAAAGCTATAAATCATGCTAAATGGTTTAGTTTAGTGGCTAATTGATATAATATGATTTAAGCTACTTGTCATATACAATCAATGATTTCAAATGCATGTAACATGACTAGTTTAAGCTAATTGCTATGATTGTTATGAATGTTAAGTTCCATGTTATGAATCAACTCTTGTGCTTTAAGTCATGTTCAAGCTAATTGAAATGAATTAGGTCTCTTGAGTTAGTTTAACTATCCGAGCTAATTGGAATTTAGAAGCTAAGGAACGTAATGAGTTAAGCCAATACTTATTACAAACATTCCACATTAGTCATTACACCTTAAATTCAAAAACATCGATGATTGATCTAAGTGATTCAAAATGACTCAACCATCGTCCCTATATTTCTCTTAACTTAAGAAAACTCCATTATATCTTAACTTTATCTTCGTTTCCGTTCGAGCTAGTTAGTTTAGTTTTAAGTAGATTCTTACAACAAACAGACCCCCCACCCCCCCAAACCTTAATTTTCATATTTGTAATAAGATAAATAATATGACGACCGTCCTTGTTGGTTCGACCCTTACTTCCACTACTTCATTAATTCTATATTCGTAGAGTGAAAGTGAGTGCTTATAAAAACTAATTTGACGTGTATACGACACCATGCATCAAATTTTGACGTCGTTGCCGGGGACGGTATAATTGTTTCAATATTTTTATTTTATTTTTAATCACACAAAGTTTTATTATTTTATGAAAATTATTTGATACAAAAAAAAAAAAATTCGAAAGCCATTTTTTTTGTGAGATTGTTGATTTTGAATTAATTTTAAATTTATTTTTACTATGGCTTATAACTATGAATCATATGGTATGTTGAATTATCAATCTTACAATAATTCTTATTCCCAAACGTCAGATAACATTGCCACAATGATTGAAGAAATGAACAACAATATGAATCATAGGTCATGGGAGAAACATTTTAATATGGAACATCAAACTAACACTTGCCCAACTTTATCATCTTATGAATATTCCACTCAAATGAATATGTT
>JAOVYX010022141.1:0-14958 GCA_035668315.1 Drosera spatulata | reverse complement strand
TCTCTCTCTCTCTCTCTCTCTCTCTCTATATATATATATATATATATATATATCTCCCTCTTTTTTTTTCCTTTTTTTTTTTTGAGAAACCAAGACCCTTATTTTTCTTAATGTCACTTCGCAATTCCATTTGCTTCTGTTGAAACACAGCTTCATACCTGAAGCCAATTGTTGGAAAGAAAAGTTTCCCGTGGTTTATTTATACTGATTCAAGGTTTTTCTGAATTCCAGTATAGTTTTTTGCACTTCCATTGCCACTTCCCCTTACGTGGCTGTTGAGTGAAGTCTCATTGTATTAATTATATGTATTACCCAATGTCTCTGTCAGTGTTGTTTCTCTAGCTTAATATCTTTTCGGTGATCATTCACTGTTGCCTGCTTCAGAAATAAATTCAATGAGGCTTCATTATGGCATTGGCATAAGCTTCCTTCGCATCACATCTCTTGGTACCCCATGGCTGATTAGCGGTACTAATAAGATTCCAAAATTCTCTTTATCGGCCTATCGGGGATCTTTATTGGTTTTCTCAAATGCAATAACATTGGTGAATCCTCAAGAAAACATGTTTGTATAGGGAGCTCCTAGCCTCCAACTTTATGAAAATAGATTGGCACTTTCTCACCGGTATGAATAGGTATGCCTGACATTCTCAAGTAATTCCTATGCTTTTGTCGATGGTTTCCATCATTACTTTTTTCCATATGGTATTCTTAGTCCACTACGGTGCTTCGGTCCTGTGTGCATGATATTGACTCGACATCCTTATTATTGCAAATGAGCTTATTCAATTGCATGTATGCATTTCAAAAAAGACTTCAAGCTTCTACGTATAGAAATTCTTTTGTGAATATTTCTCATACATTATTAGCTTGTTTATTTTTTCTTAACATACTCCCTCCGTTCCATAATATAGGCAACACATTGACCCGGTACGTGGATTTAGATGTGTTGAATTTTGCGGAATTTGATGAAGAAAGAATTTTTTTTGTGTGGTAGTGGGATTTACTGTAACAGTTGTGAGAGGAGATAGTGGTGTATTGTAGCAAATGATAATTTGTTTTGGTGTTTTCTATGTGAAAAGATTACTAAATATGGTATGTTTCATATATCTTAAAACGGCCCAAATAGGCAAAAGTTGCTTATATTATGGAACGGAGGAGTACTATTTGTTTCAAGAATTTTGTGTAATCTCTTCATGCATGGTTCAATCTTGTCTTCTATTATACCTTTTGCTGTTGCTTCCTGTGTTTTCAGTCCCTTGTGTTGTGCAGGGCGAAATAGGTCGGAGAAGTGGAGGTGATAGTGTGTTGGAAAGAGAGGGTTATGCTGTTTCTGCTGGATTCGCCCTTGGGATTGTTGTTTTGGGTATGGATATTTCGATGAAATTACCTGTGTCAACTTCTTTCAGAATCTTATTTTGGTATTTTCAACTGCAGGTCTTGGCAAGGATTGTCTTCCTTGGATAGAAAGTACGGTGGATCGGTTGTTCCATTTTGCTGGGGATAGAGCTTTTCGCACTGTAAGTTTTAGAAAAGAATTTTGTGCTCCAAGCTGTCGTTCATATTTCTAACATAGATTGTCAGCGTTGAGGGGCAAGTGCTTATAACTCAATGCTGGCTTGGGTGGCACGTATTTAATAATTTAAGCAAATTTGATCTTCTGAAAGTGCACAGAGCTGGAACTTTACTGGTGATGACACTCCTTTTGTTTATGGTTGTCTCATCTAAAGTCCTCCTCAAGTTGTCTACTTTATAAACCATTCTTTTCTTTAGGACATTTAGTGCTCCTGTTATGTTACAATGTCATGGCACTTGATCTTGGTTTATGTTTACTCATGTGTATCAGGACACTTCATCCCTGCTACCTATTATGGATGAATCTCGGGGTTCTTCACAGGTTGTTCTGACTAAGATATCCCTTTGTACATATAACTCTAGTATCCTTCTTGCAACCTCAGTTTCCTGAATTTTCTCTCTTGACTTTTGTACTATCCTCTTAGGTCGTGGAGGGCGTGCCAGTTAATGTTGATGTAACTGCTCCAGGTGCTATAGTTGCATTAGCCTTGATGTTTCTGAAGGTAAGCTGATTGCTCCCCTTGCTTGACTTTTATGTTGAATCTCTTACGTGTGCTTGAGCTGACTTAATGTTCAATATAAAAAAATGTTTTATTTTACCTTCACAATCTCACCATCGGTTGAAATTTCAGTGATTTTAACATCGGTGAACACCACATTTTCAACATAATGTGAAAACCTTTTGGAATGGAAGCATCTCAATCCTATCTCCTTCACCCTCTTGTTTCAGCCTTGAAAAGTACATATTGGATTTAGACTTTATATCAAGATTGAAAGAGTAGTTAAATCTTAAGATTTGAATGAAATATGCTTAACATTCGACAATATTTGTTAAGGGGCTAAAAGTATACTCCAGACGTGCCAAACTTGCTAACCAACAAAGTTAAGGAAGGATATCGCTATATCTATTAAATTAGGACAATTAGTTATTTTCTCTTCTATGTATTATTTTAGTTTATTAGTTAGAATTTATGATCGACGTCAATTATGGATAGCCATCTATTAGTTTCTATCAATAACCTTTTGTAGTTGGCTATTTAAAGAGCCATGTGACTACAAGGAAAACAAGCAATAACAACTTTCTTCCTACGATCTACATCTCTTCCTCTTGTCTCTCATCTTCTTTCTTCCTATCCTCTCGAATCCTCTAATTTCACTTAACAATTGGTGCTCTCGTTCTTCGACTCATACCTTGATCATGCCGGCCTTTACCCGTTCTCAAGCACAAGACTCCTAGTTACGAGTTCAGCAACTTGCAAACGACACAGTTGTTGCTGTTGAACAACTACGTCAAGAAATTAGCACGTCTCACACCAACCAGTTAACTGCATACAGCCTCATGGCGCTTTTGAATCAACGTGATCAGCGACTTTTGGCCTCCCTCTGCGCAGATAAAGTCACACTCCCACCTGCTACATCAACATCCAGCATCCTCGGTTCTGGACCACACCTTATCGCCACTTTTGAAACAAAGACTACCCAGCATGCTCTGTCCATTCGTTTTACATTTCCTCCATTCTCCTCCGAAGACCCTACAGTTTGGTTGTTCGACGTCACAAACTACTTTGAGTACTACCATATCCACCTCGCTGACTGTTTATTGCTTGCTGCTATGCATCTCAACGCTTCAGCTGCCACTTGGTACCAAGGATTAGCGGTTGATGGTCTTTGATCTGATTGGAATGCATTTGGTAAGGCTATTCGTCGCCGTTTTGGTCCCTCCGAGTATGAAGATTCAACCGTCCTTCTTACCAAGCTTTCTAAAAAAGTCACGGTTCTTGATTACCAATTTGCCTTCGAGGACCTTGCTAGCAAAATACGTGGCCTTACTCCGACCCACTATGTACTTTTTTTGTATCCGGACGACAACCCAGAATAAGCATGGCAGTTCAAGCCCATCGTCCGGTTGATTTACATGATGCCTTTGCATTGGTTTGGATGTATGAGACCCAACTTCAAGAGCAGCGCAGCCGACCACTTCCATCTCGCTCTCTTCCATCATCGCAACTTGTCACTCCAGTCAACACACCACCACCGCCACTACCTCGATTGCCTATTAAGTGTCTCTTATGCAAGCACGATGTAACAAAGATTTATGCTTTTAACTGTGATGAGAAATTCACCGGCGGACATTGTTGTAAAGGAAGACCAGCACTTTTATACTTAGAAGGCTTTGATGACATAGAAGATACCCACATATTGCCTACCGATGCTAGCTCTGAAACAGCCCAGCTTGCCTCTAAGATCAGTTTGAATGCTCTTTTTGGACAACGTTCGGCTAAGTCTATACGTATGGCAGGCACTGTTAGCGGCTATCCGGTACAAGTACTGGTTGATGGAGGGAGCACACCAATTTCATCTCCACCCGTATGTCCAAATTCTTAAATATGCCATTGACTCCCATCACTCCATTCCAAGTTTTGGTGGGCAATGGTGATGCCTTACGTTGCACTGCAGTTTGTTGGGGTGTACCCATTCTTCTCCAGACTCACTTATTCGTAATGGATCAATATGTTCTAGATCTGCAGGGGGCAGATGTCGTTCTTGGAGTCCAATGGCTCGAACTTTGGGCCCTATGCTAACCGACCATGCCAACTTGACTATGGAATTTCAACACCAAGGCAAGCCAGTACACCTGTAAGGCAAACCCTCCCTCCAAGCACTCTCAATATCATCTTCGTGACTGTTCAAACTCATGGCAATGGACAACATCAGCGCTGGTTATATGTGTTTGGCTGCGACTCCTATCATGCAATCTTCTTCCCTCGAGATTAATATTTCTTTATCTTTGCAACCCCTTATTGATAAGTATACAGATTTTTTTGCTCCACCAACAGGTCTGCCGCCGAAACGTGATATTGACTATCGCATTCCACTCAAAACAGGCACAGAGGCGAACAACGTTCGACCCTACCGTTATCTGCACTATCAGTAGCACGAAATTGAGCATCTCGTTACTGAACTCCTTCGCGATGGAATCATCAGGCCTAGTTGTTCAGCTTTCAGCTCGTCGGTCCTCTTAGTAAGAAAAAAAAGGACGGCTCTTGGCGCTTCGGCATAGATTACTGAGAGCTAAATGCTGCATCGTCCGCGATCGATTCCCAATTCCAACAGTAGATAAGCTCTTGGATGAATCACATGGGGCTGTTATTTTCTCTAAGTTGGATTTGCGTTCTAGTTATCACCAAATCCGAATGGATTCAGCGAACATTCACAAAAATGCTTTTCGAACCCGTCATGCCTACTACGAATTTTTGGTCATGCCTTTCGGACTTACCAATGCACCATCTAACTTTCAGGCTCTCATGAATGAGGTATTCAAACCACTCCGTCATTTTGTTGTCATATCTTTCGACGATATTCTCGTTTATAGCATGGACATGGCACTGCACCGTGATCATCTTCGTCGAGTATTTGACACTCTTCGTCATCATAAACCGGTAGTTAAACAGTCCAAATGTAACTTCGCAACCTCCACAGTTGAATTCTTAGGTCACATAGTGTCTGTAGAAGGTATCTGCTGATCCAATGAAGTTGGCGGCCATTCGCGAGTGGCCAGTTCCAACAACTTCCAAACAAGTTCGTGGCTTCCTAGGGCTCACCGACTGTTATCGTTGATTTATTCGATATTATGCGACCGTTATTGCTCCTCTAACCGATCTTCTCTCCAAGGATGGGTTTGTATGGAATGCACAAGCTGAATAAGCCTTTTTTGCTCTCAAGGTTGCATTGACCGAAGCACCAGTACTAGCACTTCCGAATTTTTTCGAACCATTTGCGGTGGAAACTGATGCCAGCAATGTGGGAATTAGCGCTATTCTAATGCAGTCCGACCATTCGATGGCTTTCTTCAGCTATAAGCTTTCTCCTCTTATGTGCAACAAGTCAACCTATGTCCGTGAATTTTTTGTCATACAGCCTGCTGTCTAAAAATGGAGTCAATATCTTCTTGTCGGCCACTTTATTATTTGTACAGATCATCGACCTCTACACCATCTCCTAACGCAAGTTATTCAGACATAGAAACAATAGCAGCTCTTAGCAAAATTGGTTGGTTTTGACTACTTCATTGAATACAAACCGGGTAGAAAGAATGTTGCCGTTGATGCGTTCACGCGTGGATGAAGACGATCGAATTGAAGGCGCTTTATTGTCATTATTCAGGTCGATAAACGCTAATCTTGATGTCCTTCGTGCAGAGTTGTTGCATAATCAACGCATCAAGTGTGTTATTGAAACTCTCTAACAATCACCTGCTTCGTTACGTGGTTGGTCTTACTCTTTTGGATTGCTTCGTCACCAAGGACGTTTGTTTTTTACCGACGGAATCAGTCCATGTGCCATTACTCATGTCTGACTATCATTCCAGCCTCCATGGTGGACACTCGGGGGTTCAACGAACATTGCAGCGACTCTGAGCTCATTTTGAATGGGAAGGAATGCACAAGGATATTATCGAGTTTGTTGAAGTTTGTGATGTCTGTCAAAAGTGCAAACCCATCAATCACCATCCTTATGGATTACTCCAACCGATCCCGCCGCCAGAAGTGCTATGAGCAGACCTTTCCATGGGTTTCATTACCCACCTACCGCCATCCATGGGTCACACGGCCATATTGGTGGTAGTTGATCGCTTTTCCTAGGGCATGCGTGTGGCTACTCTACCACCGCAATACAATGTTATTAAAGTGGCTCAAGTTTTTTGGGATACGGTTGGGAAACTCCACGGTATACCTCGCTCTATCATTTCTGATAGAGACCTAATTTTTCAGTGTGTTTTCTGGAAGGAGTTGTTTAAATTCTAAGGGACAATGCTGAATTTTTCATCGGCATACCATTCGCAATCGGACAGGCAAACAAAGCGTGTTAATCGCTGCATTGAACAGTATCTCCGTTCCTTCGTGCATGAACGACCCTCAAAATGGTCAAGGATATTAAGTTGGGCCGAGTATCACTACAACACTACTTTTCAAGCCTCTTCAGGCATGACACCCTTTGAAGTAATGTTTGGCCGGGAATCTCCTTCTCTGTTAGCTTACTGTACTGGCACTAATGCTGTTGAAGCGGTTGATCACAACTTACGTTCTCATGATATCATCTTGACTCAGTTATGCGTCAATTTAACCAAAGCTCAAATAGGCTCAGGCAGATAAGCATCGCACTTACGTTCTCATAATATCATCTTGACTCAGTTATGCGTCAATTTAACCAAGGCTCAAATAGGCTCAGGCAGATAAGCATCGCATCGGTATCGAGTTCAAACCAGGTGACCTGGTACTTCTTCGTCTCCATCCTTATCGCCAATTGTCGGTTAGCAAGGGTTCCATGCATAAGCTCGGTCTTCGTTACTATAGGCCATTTCCTCTAGAGAGACGAGTGGGACAAGTGGCTTATCATCTTTCCTTGCCAGCTTCTAGCCGCATACACCCTGTTTTTCATTGCTCACTACTTAAACCATACACAGCTTTGCCATCTACAATGGTCCATCAACTACCAGAGGTAGCAACTGAAAACCAACCGATCCACAAACCTCTAGCAGTTTTGGGCTGCCAGGTTGTTCTCAAGGACTCCAAACCAGTCTCGCAGGTCCTAGTTCAGTGACAGGACCTTGCTCCAGAGGATTCAAGCTGGGAAGATGAGCACCTCCTAGCTAACATTCGACTTGAGGACAAGCCATCTCTTGATGGGGGAAGGAATGTTAAGGGGCTGAAAGTATACTCCAGGCATGCCAAACTTGCTAACCAACAAAGTTAAGAAAGGATATCGTTATATCTATTAAATTAGGACAATTAGTTATTTTCCCTTCTATGTATTATTTTAGTTTATTAGTTAGAATTTATGATCGGCACCAATTATGGATAGCCATCTATTAGTTTCTATCATTAACCTTTTGTAGTTGACTATTTAAAGAGCCATGTGACTACAAAGAAACAAACAATAACAACTTTCTTCCTACGATCTATCTCTCTTCCTCTTGTCTCTTATCTTCTTTCTTCCTATCCTCTCCAATCCTTTAATTTCACTTAACAATATTTGATCTGGTTTACTCTATCATAACTGATATCATCAGAAGAACATCTATATATGGAAAAATTAAAGAATATTCTTCTAATGCTTATCTCTTTGTGCATCATGTTGTCTTGTTCAGAAGCTTTTTTTTTTCCCCCCTCGGCTAGACATTGGTGCTGCAGCAGCCAGCTGGCTGCTGCACTCTCTGTACAATGGACTTGTCCTGAAGGCATAAGTGATTGATTCCGCATCTAAAGCAAATCCATGAATGTTCAGAATCAAATAGTTGTGCCTTCAGAACCAGTTTGATAGAATAGAACTGCGAGACTGGTTTGGAGTCCTTGAGAACAACCTGGCAGCCCAAAACTGCTAGAGGTTTGTGGATCGGTTGGTTTTCAGTTGCTACCTCTGGTAGTTGATGGACCATTGTAGATGGCAAAGCTGTGTATGGTTTAAGTAGTGAGCAATGAAAAACAGGGTGTGGTTTCATTTTTCTAAAACTCTGGTGTGTATTGCAAGTGGGTTGCAGTGGATAGCTGGCTGCCTATTGGAGCAACTATCATTTTTCTTTCTTTTAAATCTATACAGCCCCTGTTTGGTTTCATTGTTGCTTCGTGGTTTATGTTTTCACTTATGTGAGAGAAAATTGTTACTATTGTATCGATCATTGAAAATTATAACTATTTGTAATGGTAACGATGTCTTGTTTTCTAAAATAATGGATCGAAAACAGAGAATAGACTATTTTAAAAAATAAGTGGTTTTAGGTGGTTGTCGAGGTGAAAGCTTATTTGGGTTTTCAAGTGGATATATATACTACTACCTCCCTCACATAATTTTTGCAACGTCTATCAAATAACGTCTGATCGTCCCTCATGTATTCAATTAAAGTACGTAACTTAAACAATTATTGATATTTTGTAATAAATTATAAAAAAAATATTTAATCGTCGTACGACATGGGTCAAATTTTGCCTCGACAATGAGGAAAATTCAAAACGTTGCAAAAAAAACATTGGGACGGAGGGAGTAATATATACTTCTCCTTGTGTCCCACATAAATTACGCGAGTTTGATCTTTGTAGTTTTCGAGATGGAGTTTGACTTGTGGTGTGGGACGAGCGAACTACTAAGCTTCTACTCTTAATGATCCGATCTCGATCCTAGGATCTCTTCAATAGGCAAAGTTGTAAAATGCTCTAGTTTCTGTACCAGCGGTAAGTAGCTATGCTGCACTTAACCTTCTATGTGAGTATATGAATTGTCTGGTTTGCTTTTGCTACACCAATTATTAAAATATGATCCATGGTTTGCAGTACCGGTTGAGGGAATCATGAAAAAATTTTGTTGACCAAGGCAGTTAATTAGATGATGTACCATTTTGTTCATTGTAGTTCCCGGATGTAGCTTCGAGTCAAGTATCCAGTTTCAGCTAAAGAGCACCGACCTTTAGTTGATTCACCTTGGTTCATGAGTTGTTTGGTTATTTGAGCTGTTAATGGGTGGTTGCAGACTGAATCAGAAGTGGTTGCATCCAGACTTTCAATACCATCTACTCATTTTGAGTTGCAATATGTGAGGCCTGACTTCATAATGCTTCGCGTCATTGCACGTAATTTAATCATGTGGAGCAGGTATGTGGCATCTACTTTCCTTTCTAGTTATAACTTAATCTATGTTTTATTTATGTATTTGCTTAAATGTAGGATTGAACCATCGAAGGAATGGATTGAGTCTCAAATTCCTCCGGTTGTGAGTAGTGGTATCGAATGTCTGAGAAACGATATGTTTGACATGGAAGATGTCGATGAAGAAGCTTTGGTCCAAGCTTATGTTAATATTGTAACTGGTTTATGTATATCTCTTGGTAAGTTGTCATCTTGTCTACTCTTGGTCAGGTTCGATTTTTTTTTCCCCTAATCCTCTGCACTGCATGTGAGCCCAAGGATTAATAAGCTGTGCCAAGTAAGGTCATGATGGTTGCAAAGTAAGGTCATGTGAGCCCAAGGATTAACTTAGTCTAATTTGAAGGAGGAAGAAAAGTCATGATGGTTGTGAAGTAAGGTTTTTCGGTGACATAGTACAAACTACTAAGCATGAGTGTATGAAGCTGTGGCAGAGCTAGAGGCACTAAGCAATATTGACAGGACTAAACATGAGAGTAATGGGCATTATTTACCTTGGAGGCAAGCTGTCATGAATCCTTCAACTATTTGAAAACAGATGTTGCATGTATTATTTACATCATCAGCTCATCTTCCTGACATATGCTTAGGCCTAGGTCATCGAGTATGATCCTTATTTGGTGTTTTAACTATGAATGATGTTTAGTGTTTTTTTTCCCCATGACATACAGTAAGATATCTTGTTGCTCCATGCTTCATTTGTAGGGTTGAAGTATGCAGGATCCAGGAATGAAAATGCAAAGGAATTGCTCTATTATTATGCAATTCACTTCCTGAATGAGGTTGGTATCAGCTCTGGACTACGCTTTGATGCCTGTTAATATGTGTTATTTATTCTGGGAATCTGTGCAGATTAAGCCTGTTTCTTTGACAAATGGAAGCAGCTTTCTGAAAGGAATATCAAAATATGTGGATCGAGGCACACTTGAGATGTGCTTACATCTTACTGTTCTTGCTTTGTCTGTGGTGAGACTGAATACTTCAATGTATTTTCCTACAATTATTTTTTACATTAGGTGCTGCTAAGTGTACTAACATCTCTACAACCACTCTGGGAAGCAGGTTATGGCTGGTTCCGGAAATCTTGAGATTTTTAGATTCTTGAAATTTTTGCGCAGTCGAAATCCTGCGGATGCTCACGCAAGCTATGGCATGCACATGGCGGTTAGTGTTTGTCATAATTCCTGCTAGAATCTGCAAGACCTTGTAATTTTTCTTCCATTACTTTTCCAGCATAAAGCCTACCTAGCTGGTAACATCCCATCCCTAGTTGATCCCAACTCTGGATAAAATGAGTTTCTGTGGTAGGTAGCTGACAACTAGTAATTAATAAAACTGTTTCGATCGCTCAGCTTGATTAGATGCAAAACGAAACATCTCTTGGAATGCATCTTAGCAGCAATGTTGCATCACCATAGTGCTTCCAAAATGAGCAAGACCTGCAACATTAATGTGCAGGTGTTGCGAACAATGATCAAGGGGTCAGTTTCATGGCTGATTGTGTTTAAAGAAGTTAGTCCGTATGAAGAGGATATGTGTGACTAGTTAGATTATTACCGATATGATTTGGTGTACGCAAAACTTTGTACATGGAACGTTACTTGTGGCATAAGTTTTGAGTCCTTTAAGAATTGCACGTTGTACCCCATTTGCAGTACATGAAAGTTGTTATAGAATCCATCTAACAATGGCCATTGATTCAAAAAATAAAAATCTTGCACATCTTGAGCTGCCTCATCGCCAACAATCTGCCAAGTACATTTAAAGATTTAGCTGTATAGTACAGACGCTTTTTCAACACCAGTATCAATTAAGGAATCCTCTATTTCATCATTTGACGCATCAGCATCCAACTACCTGATGTGATGTTCAGTCGACACAGACCCTTCATTCATAACAGACTAATATCATCCACTGCTCTGAGCTTTCAGCTCCCAATTGATTCTCATAGAAGCAAATAATTTCTGCGATCTTGATCAGTGATATGCACATTGCACACCATGGTCCTCTTCCAAGCTTAATATACTCTTTCTTATAGTGTTCTACATATCAGAGAAGAAATACTTGTTACATTTGTCCATTCCCTTCAACCATTACAGCTCTATTTGTTGCTGGTAAAGGTTTCCTCACTTGATACCAACCGCTTACCCTCCCAGTGCACCTCTCCCTAGCAAACTTCAGCTCATAAAAGTATGCTGTCTCAGCTTTGATTGGATCATAATAAGCTTGCATTCTTCCCATATGTACGCCTGGAAATATATGGAATGCTTTCTTCATATGCATGCTTTACCGCAGGCTTCAACAGTTTGAGTAGCAACAACTTTGTACATTGTATGCCCTTGCTCTGGCTTCTGCCGTCCCTTTGACAAAATCTGCATAAAATCAGGGTTGCGGTCCACTTTTTGATATTGAATGAATTAATACTTTCTCCATGAGTGTTTTTTCCAGGATATGATCCCTGGACTGTGATATGAAATATCCAGCTCAAGATATTAGGGTTTAAATGCTTAATAGATCTCCAACCAGCTCCCATATTCTAAAGCTCTATCAAGTGTCATGTTTGATCCTTATCAAAGAATTTTCCCATTGATGGTTGTACCTTGTATGATAAAATCCTGTCCCTTTATATACTCCAGACCTGACTTCATAAAGCAAAGAATCATATCCATGCCTGGTTCTATGGCAATGCCCTGATACCCTGTTTTCTCCTCCACCTTGATGAAAGAATTGAAATCTCCTGCTAGAAGCCATGGATCAGAGTTAGTGCTGCAGCGCTGAACGTTTTAATCTCCTCCCATAGTTTCAGCCATTTTCTGTTGGTGTCTGCACGTAGTCTGTACTCTGTAGAGGCATGCATGAGAGAGCCATCCCTGCAGGACACCTTGCATGGAAGCAACTGGTCTGATGCTTCAACATAATTGACTTCCATAAGCTCTTTTATCTGCGGCACCCTAATAAAACCAGACCATTCCTTGCAAAATAATACTCCCTCCGTCCCAACATATTTGCAACAGTTTGGTCGTGTGCGCTTACTGATGCATACTTTAACTCGCATCGTGGCACGATTAAACATCATTTTTCGCGAAGTTGTCAGTATATCATGAACTACTAATGAAAGTGTATGTTATATACTTCAAGTTTGGGTTGTTGACGTGATTTTGTTGCATTGCTAAGACGAAAAACAAAGCTCCTCAAAATATTTGTTGAATAGTATAAAATGTTAAATCATTCCAAAAAAATTGGGACATTATTCAGTAGGTCCGACCCTTGGAACAAGATTGCACTTCTTTATGAAATATTGAAATTTGAGGCCTTTACCCTCGAAGCTGACGTCCACACCTAGTCTATTGACAACCTACATACATCTAGTTATATTTGTCGCATCTTCCTTCTCGGGCTTCTTTAAGCCCATCACATTTTGTACCAATCATACCACATCACATGACCTGGTTCCTCTCCAAGAGCCAAAGCATCTAGCACATTCAGAGCTAGAAGAGTAGGGCTGATCGTGATCCATGATCCTTCTCAGCAGTCTGCGCTTAAGGAACAGTATCTCCTTGTATGGTCTTCTTTGGTAACATCCAGGCTAGCTCCTCCTTATCTTCTGCACAGCATCTACATAATGGTAATGAGAAGATTGTAATTCTAGCTATAGTTGCATGGATGACGTAGGCGAGGGTGGTTGCATTTTGTAATGTTAGGAATACCCTGGGCTTTTTACTATTTTGGAAATGCCAAAAGAGCCTACAGTGATTATTTGGGAGATCAAAGTTTTTGGAATGTGTTTTTGGTTATTATGTGTATCTTGAAATTTTGAATATACTTAGCTATCAGTTTGTAACTTGCTGATTGTGTGTCGTGCCATTGTATAATCAGCTTCTTGGCTTCTTGTGTCTTTTATTATGGTCAGCACTAGTATGAAACAGTGGTTTGTGTGAATAGCTAAGAGATTATTATGCTTACGCTTTGCAATAAATTTCAGGCAAGCTTGGCAATTGGATTTCTATTTCTTGGAGGAGGAATGCTAACATTTTCCACTAGCAGTCATGCTATTGCTGCCTTGTTGATAACACTTTATCCACGCTTGCCTAGTGGACCGAATGACAATCGTTGTCACCTCCAGGTGAGTCGTTTAGTGTTTCTTTAGATCATCAAGTAACCTAAAAGATGTCATAACTATGAACACACTCCTATATTTTATAAGAAGAGAAATCATGTCTCATAGACATACATTGAATCAATCCAAGGATCAATATCTAATCTCATCAATCCAATGGTCTAAATAGAAGCCAGGTTAAATTAGTTTTTACCATTGGATTGATGAGAGTAGATGGTAGGCCTTGGATTTGTTTTAACTCAAGTCATAGACACATGATGCCTATAGGAAATTTATCAGTGTGGATCTTAGCTGTGCTAATTTATCCATAATCATCTCAACGTTTTGATTTGTCGCTGTCATTTCATTTGCATTCAGCTATTCAATACTGTGAAGTGTGCAGCTCTACTTGGCGCGCGGTTGTCGCCATAGGAAATTTTCCGCTACAGTTTGCTCGTAGTTTTGGGTCACAATTTAACCAGCTTTGATCCTATCTATCTGTTAGTGAGATCCACACCTTTATGAAATCGAACAAAAATACGTAAATCTTTTTCAATATACAGAATGCACAACTCGTTTTCAACCCATCTATTGTCTTCTTTCCACTTTTAAATCATGTTACATAGCTTAGCAAGCTACCCAACTCCCTCCACCCGCAAGCATTTGAAAGTTCTAATTTAAATTCATCATTTATAATTGACTTATTAGGGTCTACCTTGTTTAGTTTTTCTTACTTGCTAGCTACAAATACCCTTGTAACTGTAAATACCTTGAGTATATATCTACTCATGAATCCTCAGATTTCTGAGGCAAAGAAGTCTTAATTGTGCTGTTGAAAAGTTTGTGGAGATAATCTCTTCACCTCTTAATATTCTGGTCTCTGATAAAAATTAGCTCTGAGTTCTCATAATTCTTGACCCTTTGTTCACCTGTATCATGCTTTTGCCTCACTTTAAACTGCGTTTGCTCCCTATATCATCCTTAACATGCTTTATGGAACCATCTTTGCCTCTTTGTTGGAGTGTCTGTGCTTTATATATTCTCATTTTTTTTGGCACTAGTGTTATATTTTAGCTTAATCTCTTATATTATTCATAGAAATTTTTAGCAGCTCCATCATTCTACTTATTTATAGACTCCCCCATGGCTACAGTCATCGAATTTTGTTGTCCTGTGCTGTTATATTATGAAATTTGGTTTGTTTTGTCAAAATTTTAATTTTTTAATTTTTATGTCATGTGCTGTCTCTTAAGCATTCATATATTGCAAGTTTTTTTTGGTTACATAGCATCTCATCATATGATGCATGTTTTGCAGGCTTATAGGCATATGTATGTCCTTGCAACAGAGCCCCGGTGCATTCAGACGGTTGATGTTGACACAGGTTTACCTGTTTATGCTCTGCTTGAAATTACAGTGAAGGAAACTGATAATCATATAGAGACAAGTTTTTGTGAGGTCACCCCCTGCATTCTTCCAGAACGTGCAAACGTATGATATTCTACTTTGATACCCTTGTACATTTGTTGTTGCTTTTGTTATGCAGATCTCTATAATAGAGCTAACAGAGTTGTGCTTCTAGCTAAAAGCTGT
>JAOVYX010022140.1:0-14961 GCA_035668315.1 Drosera spatulata | reverse complement strand
GGTCATCAAAACTCATCAACACATCCCTACTAATGAACTACTCACACATAAGCATCAAACAAAGGATGGAATAAAACATGACAATGAAAACAAACATTCTGCAGAGATTGAATAACTGAGAACAAAGGTTTTACAGCGCTCAATCCGTTCCAAACTAATGTCCAAAGTTAAGTTACGTGTTTGCGGATCAAAACTCCTTGAAACTCCCTCCAAGGTCTCTCCTCTTTTCGTCTCACCTCCCTTGATCGCCTTCGCCATTCCTGAGCTTTTTATCCTCTGTATTCTGTTTAGAAGAACCCTAGGGCATGTATTTATAGGCGTAGGTTGAGACCAGATCGATCCAACGGCTGAAAATCAATGTTTTTCATCTAGGACAACGTCGCGGCCGCAACCATAGCAGTCACGCCCGCGACGGCTTAAAAAAAAGATTGAATATGCTGAATTGAGACTATCGCACCGGTACTAAGGTGCGGATACTGATATGGAGACACAAGGTTGTGCAACAGCACAAAGAAGATACCTAGCTCCTTCTGTGGCACAACCCCTTGGCTACTCTTGGTAGCCAGCAGTGTGTAAGCTAGAAACCAGTGCAGAATATGTAGAATAGTGTTCCTGAGAGTGGAACTCTTGCTGGTGTGCGGGCTGTATCCCCCAGTCAAAGTCAACTCCTGCCATAAGGCATGCAAGTGTGGCACATACCCCCTCTCGTACTCCCGATAGCCTCCCGGACGTAGATGATATATCCGACAGAGCTCTGTCAGGTTCAGGCGCCTCATCTCGTTCCCCAAATGGAACGAGACATACTCCTCGATCGGATCATCAGCTGGAGCCTGGTCAACTATGCTAGTCCAAGTACTCAGAACCTCACGAACCAGGGATGGATACGTATGCCATCCAGTCAGGAAAGTGTGATCCCACCCCAGCTGTGTAACAGCATGTAGAATCTCAGTCCATAAACCAAGCGTGGTTAAGTCACCAGGATGGAGAAATTTGGTCTGGTAGATAGCACTACGAGAAGTCGCGCCATGACGATCCTCATACGCATCCGAAATAATAATAACGTCATGTGGATATGGGAGTAGGATGCGTTCAGCTGCAGCTGAAATGCTCTCGCCCGATCGAAATGATGGATGTTTCGAATGAGGCATTTTGTATAAAATCCCTATACAAATTGACATGAACTCTGTCGAAACTTCGGGTGAAATTCAACAATCCAACTATGAATTCATGTTCTACACAATGACTAGATCAATTTAGAGTACAAGATTGTTGAATTTGGAGTTGAAATTGGGAATTCATACCTAGGTTTTCTCAATGAAAAACCTCGAATTTCGCACATTCAGAATGCGTGCATACAATCAACAGATTCCCCTCGTCGATACGAACGTGTAGAGTACTTGATTGCACGAGTTGATTGAAGATTTTGGAGGATGATATGTGAGGAAAAAGGTTAAGGCGCGGCCGGGGTTGAATGAGAAATGAGAAATGAGGCTTCAGGCTTGTTTATATCGATATTCACCATCTTCGCGGCGGCGACTGGATCCTGTCGTGCCCGCGACACCTTCAGTCGAGCCCGCGATTATGTACTTCGTCCTGGACGATTTATTTTTCTCATCTTATTTCCATCAAGAACGATGTAAAATGCCTTTTAGTCATTAGTTTCCTCTTCCAAAGTCAATTTTAAAATGACTCGCATCACTGATTAGCAGAGTATAACGCCGTGTATCAGTTCAAGATTTTTACGGTGGTCAGAAATAGATTGAAAGAAATACGAACTTCGAAAGAAACTTAAACATTGGGTTGCCTCCCAAGAAGCACCTTTGTTTAACGTCGTTCGCTCGATAGCCATGACGTTAAATTATTTCTTTGAAACGCAGTTCACCCTTTCCAAGGGAATTTGATCAAACCACGTCGAATCTTGAAGTTCGAAGTAACATTTCAATAGATGACCGTTAACTTTAAAAATTTTCAACGTGCCTTCGTTTTGAATTTCAACCGCTCCATGATTAAAGACCTTTCTGACAATGAACGGTCCTTCCCATCTTGATTTCAATTTCCCGGGAAATAACCTTAAGTGATTGTAAAGTAAAACTTTATCTCCGTCTTTAACGTTTTTCTGCGAAATTTTCTCGTCATGAAGTCTGCTAAATTTTACTTTGTACAAAGCAGCATTTTCATATGCATCACGATGAATCTCATCTAGTTTCAAGATTTGGAGCTTTCTCATATTCACACAGTCTCCGTATTTCAAATTAAGCTCTTTAGTTGGCCACCATGCCTTATGTTCAATTTCCATCGGGAGGTGACATGCTTCTTCGTGCACCATTCTGTACGGAGACATTCCAATTGGAGCCTTGTATACAGTACGATACGCCCAAAGAGCGTCATTAAGCTTATCACTCCAATCCTTTCTCTTCGGGATTGACAATTTTCTCCAGAATTCTCTTGATTTCATGATTAGACACTTCAGCTTGTCAGCTTGTCTGTGGATGATAGGCTGTAGAGATCCTGTAGAGATTCTCAATATCAAATTCCTGAAGGAGAAGAATCCATCTCAATAATCTCGGTTTTGATTTCTTCTTCTTTAGAAGATATTTTAATGCAGAATGGTCAGAGAAAACAATTAGTTTAGCCCCTAATAAATAGGAACGGAATTTTTCAAGGGCAAAAATAATTGAATAAAGCTCTTTTTAAGTAGTTATGTAATTGACTTGAGCTTCATCATGCAAAATAAATTACATGTGGAACCTTATCCACTTTCTGTCCAAGCACAGCACCTACGGCCCGGTCACTTGCATCGCACATGATCTCGAACAGATAATTCCTATCCGAAGGTTGAATAATAGGAGTTAAAATCAATTTATCATTGAGAATCTCGAAAGCTTCTTTACATTCCTCAGTGAATGTAAATTCAGTATCTTTTTTCAACGGTTTATTCAGGGGATCTGTAATCTTGGAAAAATCTTTTATAAACTGCCTGTAGAAACTTGCGTGTCCAAGAAATGCACGTATTTCTCTAACACTTGAGGGATAAGACAGAGATTTGATAACTTCAACTTTGGCATTGTCTACTTCTAATCCCTTCGCGAAGACAACGTGTCCCAAAACTAAACCTCTTTCTACCATAAAATGACATTTTTCGTAGTTTAGAACGAGATTTATTTCTACACATCTTTTTAGAACTTTTTCTAAATATATCAGAGAATGGTCAAAAGAATTTCCATAGACTAAAAAATCGTCCATGAAGACCTCTATTATTTCTGATATATAATCAGAAAATGTAGACATTATACACCTCTGGAACGTTACAGGTGCATTGCATAAGCCAAAGGGCATACGCCTATAAGCATAGGTTCCAAAGGGATAAGTAAATGTTGTTTTCTCTTGGTCTTCAGGGGATATCATAATTTTGTTATACCCTGAATAACCGTCTAGGAAACAGTAATGAGAACGGCCTGCTAACCTTTCTAGCATTTGGTCCATGAAAGGTAACGAAAAATGATCTTTTCCCGTGGCGGCATTTAATTTTCGGTAATCAGTACAGACTCTCCAACCACTTTTCACTCTTGTAGCAATAGTTTCTCCGTTGTCCTTCTCAACAACTGTTAAGCGTGACTTCTTAGGCACCACGTGTATCGGACTCACCCATCGGCTGTCCGTGATTGGATAAACTACTCCATCATTGAGCAATTTCAAAATTTCATTTTTGACGACCTCCATCATTGGAGGATTCAATCTCCTATGAGGTTCTCTGGATGGTTTGGAATTGTCCTCTAATAAAATTCTTGCATGCAAGTAGCATGACTAATTCCTTTAATGTCAGAAGGGTCCATCCAATGGCCGTTTTGTGCTTTTACAATACATCCACCACAACTTTTTGTTGCTCATCTGTCAGTTGACTTGAAATAATAATTGGTAACTTGTTATCATCACCCAGATAAGCATATTTACACTGAGATGACAATGGTTTCAGCTCTAATGTTTGTAGTGTTTCAATTGATGGCTTGATCTTTTCATGATCTTGCGATAATTCAAGCATTTTGACATGTTCTTGCCCTTGCAATTGATCTTCAAGGAAAAATAAATCATGATCATAATTGTTTTCATCAAATTCTTGATCCATTTCAATTTTCTTGATGCTTTCCATAAAAATCAACTCATCTGCATCAAATAATTCTTCTTCAAGGGACATGGAGGTGCTAACCGAACACACAACGAATACTTGATCGCTTGGGTGTGTCATAGCCTCATAAATATTAAATTCAATCATCTTTCCATCAAATTCCATAGACAACTTTCCAGTATTAACATTAATTTTAGTGTTAGCTGTCCGTAGGAATGATCTCCCTAATAAAATAGGTGCATGAGTTGAATGGTTTTGACCATCTTTAGTCTTAATAATGTAAAAATATGCCGGAAAGACAAGATCGTTTACTTTCACAAGAACATCTTCTACCACTCCAAAAGGATATGTCACGGACCTATCAGCAAGCTGAATCACAACCCCAGTAGTTGGTTGTAAAGGTCCTAAATTCAAGGATTGAAAACTTGATAAGGGCATCACTTTAATGGACGCTCCAAGATCAATCATACGGCCTGTAATTTGTACACATCCTATCGTGCATGATATGGTAAATATTCCAAGGTCCTTTTATTTTTGCGGTAATCTTTTCTGTAAAACAGCTGAAACATTTTCGCTTACCATGACTCGTTCATGACCCTGTAATTTATGTTTGTTGGTGCAAAGTTCCTTTAAGAATTTAGCATATCTCGAAACTTGTATAATTAATTCCAACAAGGGAATATTTACTTAGACTTTCTTGAAAAGTTCAAATATGTCCTTTTCTGCTTCTGCTTTCTTATCCTTTGTCAATCGATTAGGAAAAGGAGCATTAGAAATAATTGTTTCTTTCAGAGCAGATATCCTTATTTCTTCTTGTTGTTTAGGGGATTGAGGAACTTCAGTTACCCCCTCCTCCTTATCTTTATGAACTTTCAGTTCATCTTCAACTTCGTGAGGATTCTCATAAATTCCCGTTAACTCCTTCCACTTCTCAAAGTTATTGTGTTTGCTGTTTCTTTGGGATTTATATGCTGAGAAGGGAGTTTGTTGTTCATCTGAGCTTTTAACTGGCTCATATCAGAAGATAATTGGCTCATTTGACTTTGGATGCTCTGAATGTCAGTCTTTGTCTCCTTAGCATTTTGCATTTGCATTTGTGTTATAGTCATTTGCTTGACCATCTCTTCAAGTGACATTCCACTTGATGATCCTTGATTATTGTTATTAGCATTGAAGTGTTGTTGTTGTTGTTGCTGCTATCCCTGACCAAATTCTGGAGGGAATTTTTGTTGTTTTGGGCATTGTTCTGCGTTCCCCATCTGAAGTTTGGATGGTTTCTCCAAGGTGGATCCGGCATATTGTTCTATGGTGCTGTCCTTTGTCCTTGAAAATTAACAGCGTTGACATCTTCTTGTAAAGAAGAACAAGGATCCATTTTATGGGTTATACTCTGGCAGAATTCACACGACTTCACTTGTTGAAGCTGTGATTGAGTAGTGTTGGTTATTGGTTTAGCAACCAAATCAGTAAGTGTAGCAATCTTTTTATCAGTTGCCGAACTTCCAGCTGCCACTCTATCAGCATCAGCCCTTGGGCTGAAATCTAGAGAACTTTGACCCGATATTTCTATCACTCTTCTTGCTTCAGCAGGAGTTTTGTTTGTTAGGGTGTCACCACTGGAAGCATTTATTTGTTGACGTTCTTCGGATAACAACCCTTCATAGAAATGCAGAAATAGGAGGTTTTTCGCTATCGAATGATGTGGACAACTTGCACATAAGCGTGTGAAACGCTCCCAATATTCGTGAAGGTTTTCCCCAACCTTTTGTCTAATCCCGAAAATTTCTTTCCGTAGATTAGTTGTTCGTCTTGATGGGAAATATTTATCAAGAAAAGCATTCTGTATTTCTTCCCAGGTATTAATTGATAATGACGGCTGTTCATATAGTCAGTCTTTTGCATAACCTTGTAAGGTGAATGGAAATGCGAGCAGTTTCATTACGTCAACCGTTATACCATCTGGTTTTGTTGACTTGCAAATTACATGCAACTCCTTCAATTGTCTATGCGGGTCTTCACCAGGTAGACCATTAAATACGGGGAGTTTGTTCAGAAGGCCTGAATTTAGTTTGAATGGCACATTTAGATTTGGCAAATTTATGCAAAGAGGCTCTTCCTCTATTGTGGGAGCAGATAACTCCCGAAGAGTTCGATTTAAATTTTGTGCAGCATTATTTGCATTGTGTTGATTCTATTATGCCATTTCGAGATTTTCAAAAATGATAGGAGTGAAACTCCTTTTTGTTTGGACGCGTGGAGAAGAAGTTGAAGGTGTAGAACCTGAAAAGGGAGTAGAGCTTCTTATCTGAGGAGATTCAAAATTAGAGACTAATTTTCTAACTTCAGATCCTGTTACCCTACCACTTCTTAAGTTCGTAAAAATTCATATAAACTTCTTTTGATTTCGAGAAATGATGAGTCCTTAGAATGATTTTTTTTGTTTAAAACCTAGAATAGAAAACTATCAAGTTAAGTCTGGTTGAATTAACACTCGTCACCGATTCCTCGACAACGGCACCAAAAATTTGATGCAAAGCTCATCAACGTTATAATTATGACGACTTCCACGTTCGTCGCAAAACATGCAAATTTGTTTTTACCCCGTTAAAGTTACTAATGTACATAAGAAAGCAGGGGTCGATCCCATAAGGAATGGCGAATGTCGTCCTAAACACAACTTGGAATAGTGTCTATCCTAAGGAAAGGGATAAGATTAAATATAAAATGTGGGGGGTGTGTTTAAAATGCTTAAAAGGAATAAACTAAAACTAAACTAACTAATCAAAAGAAGATAAATAGAGCTAGAATGTACAGTGGTTTACTTAAGTTGGGAGAAATGTAGGGATGATGGTTGAATCACTTTAAGTCACTTAGATCAATCATAGATGTTTCTGAATTTTAGATGTAATGACTAACATGGAATGGTTATAATGAATTTCGGCTTAACTCACTACGTTCCTTATCTTCTAACTTCCAATAAGCTAGGATAGTTAAACTAACTCAAGAGATCTAAATCATTTCAATTAGCTCAAACATGATTTAATCAAAAGAGTTGAATCATAACATAGAACTAACATTCATAACAACCATAGCAATTAGCTTATGCTAATCATGTTACATGCATATGAAACCATTGATTATATATGACAATTAGCTCTAAAACCACTTAGCGCGATTTATAGCTTTAACCTATGTATATTAGGTGATCAATCTAATAAACACATGTTGTATAGTATTTCTAACAGGTTTCATGCAACATTTTCATCATTAAACATCTCTGGTTTCTTTCATATGCTCATCATCTCATGATCTAAGGTCATCAAAACTCATCAACGCATCCTAACTAATGAACTACTCACGCATAAGCATCAAACAAAGGATGGAATAAAACATGGTAATGAAAACAAACATTCTGTAGAGATTCAATAAATGAGAACAAAGGTTTTACAGTGCTCAATGCGTTCCAAACTAATGTCCAAAGTTAAGCTACGTGTTTGCGGATCAAAACTCCTTGAAACTCCATCCAAGGCCTCTCCTCTTTTTGTCTCGCCTCCCTTGATCGCCTCTGCCGTTCCTGAGCTTTTCCTCCTCTTTATTCTATTTAGAAGAACCCTAGGGCACGTATTTACAGGCGTAGGTCGAGACCATATCGATCCGATGATTGAAAATCAATGTTTTGCATCTAGGACAACGTCGCAGCCGTGACCATGGCAGTCACGCCTGCGGCGGCTTAAAAAAACGTTGAATATGCTGAATTGAGACTGTCGCGCCCGCGACACTAGGCTTGCCCGCGACACTGCTCGTGACTGGTGTTCTGTAACCTTAAAACTAATACAAAAAATACTAAACGACGTTCAAAAATTCTAAAAACTTATACATCATATCTAAACATGCTAATCTAGTTAAACGACATGAAACGTTGCTATATTAACTCTCGAAGCACGTGAAACAACAATGAATCGTGAAATCCAACTTTTTTAGCTCATGACTTGTCATTTTCTTCATCCTTCTTCATTTTTGCTCCAAACTTCATGCCAATCTGCCAAAAACATAAAAACACAGCAGTACCAACATTCCAAGACAGAAAGACGCTAAAAACATAAAATACACAATACATGAGGAATAAAAACAAATATTTAGAATAAAGAAACGATGTGTGTTTATGCACACATCAGATTCTATCAAACTTTGTTTGCAAATTGTTATTAGAATTTGTTATTGATGTTCGTATTGATTGATTATGAATTATTCAATGTTAGATCAAGTTTCAGATTTTAATGTCAATGTAGGTGTGAGCTTAACATAGATATCTCCTTTGTTAATTGTAGGGTGTAGAATTACAGAGATTGCTAAATACAAGGTCTTACTGTTTCCAAGTTAATATTACATGATTTTTATACATGGATTGATCTTAATTAATTAATAAAAATCGTATAGCTTGGAATTAGCTACTCTAGGTTATATAATTTTTATTATTGCAATTATCATTCTCATTTGATAACGTTAGTAGCAAAACTATAATTATGTCATTCTCATTTGCATAATTAAAGTTATCCATGTCATAATAATTATTTATTAGTCATTCTTATTTACTTAATCAATAAAGTGGGTTGAATTATTATTTATGATCAATATTAATTAAGAAATATATATTCTCATTTTGCCTAGATTAATTAATATTAGTGTAGCTCACTCTCATTTGACTACAACTCTAGTTTATAATGTTAGCTTAATTAGCTACAACCTACATTGTGGAATATTAAATTGGAGAGAAAAGTATAATCTATGATTTAATTATATTCCACATGATTCAAAGTTATGTCAATTTAATATCTCGTATATAAAAACCTTGAGCATTCTATCTTTTTCAACTTTAGTTTCTTATCTTAGTTTAGTAGTTTAATCTTTATTATCAAAACTCACAACCCCCCCCCCCAACTTATGCAATTTATTTATATAAGATCATAATAATTAATTTTTAATCCCCGTTTCTAATTGGGTTCGATGCTGTTTGCCACTACTATAGTAATTAGTATCCTATTAATGTTTATGTGGTATAGTTAGGATATAATTTGTACATATTACGACGGATGTGTCAGGCCTCTTCTGGTTCTTTGGTTTAATTTTTGACTTGAAGCATGATAACAGACATTCTAGAGCTATTCCTCTTCTTGTTCTCATAGGTTCCTTCATGCATCCGATGATATTTTGTGTTGGATGATCATAAGTCCAATGATGCTTCCTTTTATGCACTTTATCCAGGTTTTGGTTATTCAGTTCTGCTGTTTGATCTTCTTGTTCTTCTACTTCTTGATGCTTTACTGAGTCAGGCCATGTTGCCACTCCTACTGATGGTCCTGAATCATCCCTTTTTGGAAATTTCCCTTCCATAGCTCATATGGGGTCCTTTTGTGTATCTTATGTATCAGGGATCTATTTTGTACATAGCATGTTGTATTCACTGCTTCTGCTCAGTACTGCAGAGCTAGATTTGCTTCTGATAGCATCATTCTAGCTGTTTCTATCGGTGTTCTATTCTTTCTCTCAGCAACCCCATTTTGCTGTGGAGTTCTCGGTGCCATGATCATCATAGTATTGATTCAGATCATATTGGTCAAATTCTATCCCATGATCACTTCTGATTACCACAACTTCTTGACCCTTCTCATTATGGACTTCTCTGAGATACTTGGTGAGGATTTCATAGGTATCTTTCTTATTGTGTAGAAAGAATACCCAGGTGTACCTAGTGTAGTCATCAATAGTAACCAATGTATATCTCTTTCTACCTATGCTCTCAGTCGACATTGGTCCAAATAGGTCCATATGCAGGAGTTCTAAAGGTCTAGAGGTCTTGGCAGCTCCTATACCTTTGAAGCTTGCCTTAGTTTGTTTACCCTGCTGACATGGTCCACACAACCCATCTTTGAAAAACTTGATCTCAGGCAAGCCTTTGACAAGATTCGTAGACCAAAGATCATTCATTGTTTCAAAGTTTAGGTGAGCGAGTCTTCTGTGCCATAGCTAGTTGACCTCGTTTGGATCATTTGTGTAAAAACACATGATCTCCTTTGAGGTGCAACTGAAAAAATCAACAGCATACACATCACCTCTTCTTTTTCCTACTAGATTAACTTCATCATGGTCTCTGTCCTTCACCCCACATATGTCCTTGGTGAAGGAAACACAAAGTCCCTCGTGAGGTAATTGACTTATGGACAAAAGATTATGTTTAATCTCCTTGACATGAGCCACGTGCCTAAAGATTAAAGGCCTAAAAATTAAAGAACCGATACCTAAAGTTCCATAACCTTTGGTCTTTCCAGCTCTACTATCTCTAAATATAACGGGGGGACCTTTCATCTTTTCATATTCTGTCAGCAAACTGTAATGTGCCTTAAGCATCCACTGTCTAGGTATCAGGTTTGTTCATGATGCTCCTTCAAAAATAAATCATTCTGCACATTAGTCGTCTTTATGGGTCCTTAGGTCAGATTTTTCTTTGGAACCCAAACCCAAATGGTCTTCTTGGGTTTGTTCCAGCAATCATAAGACATATGACCAAGTTCTTCACACTTATAGCATTATACTCTAATAGTGGTGTGATAGGACATCTGGTATGGATTCCATGGTGGAATGCCTGGATAGTCCCTGTATTATGTTGGTCTGCAATACTCCCTTCTATTGACAGTAGAGTGTGAACTCTACTGTCTCATGCCTTTTCTCTGTTGTGAGAGATAGGCATTGGTAGAATGAAAAGTTGTGTTGTACTGTCTACTGACAGCTGGTCTGTCCTTAGCAGGGGAAGTTTGTTCTTCTTAGAGCTCTCTACTTTTTCTTTTCTAGAGAGTTTTTCACTCTCATTAGATGAGCTCTATCCAAGTCCAAATCTCCCTCTTTTTGCTACTGTAAAATGAATTCGTTTCTGATCCTTGGTCTTCCCATTCCAGGTGTCTATCTTGGATTGAAGTAAAGCTTTTTCCTTTTCCAGGTGTTTAATTTGTCCTTGAGAGCATGGTTCTCTTGGACTAGAATGATGTTTTTTTCTAGGAAACTAACAAAGTCTACAGTAGTCTCTTCTAGTTCAGAGATCTTGTCAGCACAGTGACTGTGCTTTGACTTTGCTGCCTAGTATTCTTCTGAAAGGTTTCTGAACATCCCTTTCAGATGAATATAGTCAGCAGAGATCTCTGCAATGGCTTCTCTAATATCATCTATAGACAGTTCAGAGTTATAAAAGTCAAATACCATGTTAATCATCTCCTTGCCTCTCTTGCATCTTCGCTCCTTGCCATCAGACACAGCTGTGCCTCCATGGTTGATGCTGTTTCTGTTTTCTTTTCTGAGTCGATCCATGTTTTCGCTGCTAGAGCTTTGTACTGCTTTTCGTAGTCCCTCTTCTCTGGACCTTTCCTTTTTCTTTATTCATCTTTTGGAGGTTTTTCTGCAATCTGCAGTAAAGTGTCCTGATTTTCCACAATTGAAACACGTGGAGCCTTGCTCATTTCCTTTGTCTTTTGACTGTTGTTCTTTTATAAAGCTTCTTCTCTTCTTATTTTGCAGGAATCTTTTGAATTTTATAGCCAGCAAAGCTACATCCTCGTTTGAGTGCTCCTCTTCTGATTCGGTGGTGCTGGACTCTGCTCTAGTATCCTTCTTTCTGGGTTCTGTAGCCTTCGGTGCAAGATTCTTTTTCTTTTCAACTGCTTCTTCTTTTCTTTGAAGGATCTCCAACTGATAGATGTATAGGACTCCGAAAAGTATTGGTGGAGTGGTGGTACTCAGGTTTCTTGACTCTCTGATTACTATTGTTTTGGCATCCCATTCAGAGGTAAGACACCTCATAATTTCAGATTTTGAGTCTTTTGTTCAATGGGAGGATCCAGGTCATTGAGTTTGTTGATCAGTACATTGAAGCGCTCATAGAAGTCTGTGAGATTTTTGGCTTCTCTCATATGAATTCTTTCATACTGTTGAATCATCACATTCTTCCTATTTTCTTTTATTTCAGAGGTTCTTTCCATCCTGACAATTAGAGCGTTCCACACTTCTTGTGCTATCTTGCAATGTATGACTGTCTCAAACAGTTTTGGCTCAAGAGATTGATAGAGTACGTTCATCGTCTTGTTGTCGAAGGAGACAAGTTCCTAGTCCTTTTCAGTGTAATCTTTCTCATCCTTTGGTTCAAGCTTTCTATCATCACTTGGATCTGCTGCCATGAGAATGATGGTTCAGAAGATTCTTCTATCAATAGCATTCATGTGCATCCTTATCCTCTTTTTCCAATGATTGAATTTATCGACAATACATAAGGGAGGACTGGCATGCTTGCCAAGCTGAGACATTCTAACAAACTAGTTAGTTACTTCTTTGCCAGATGCAATTAGACAAAAGAGTGACCGTTTTCTCTTCAAAGCTATTAAGCCTAAAGAGATAGGCTCTCATACCAATTGTTGGACCTAAAATGAGAAAATAAACCGGGGGGTTGAATTGATTTATTTCTCTAGAAACAATGTATCATTTGAGTTGAATTAGTAACTCTGCTGATTATTTAGCTTAGCTTTGTTGTCTTCTAGATATTGGGTTTTTGGATACAATAGTTGCCTCTTCACCAGTTTCTTAGATTAATCAATCGCAGATTCAGTTAATTAGACTATGTCAAGACAACAATAAGTATGCAAGAAAGATAAAGACAACGGATTTCTAGTGGTTCTAACGATAGAGTTCAAATGAAACTCTGAGGTATACGTCACTCTTCCCTTAGAGATCAGTGTGATCAACTAAGAGGTATTCCACTATGTGTTGGGTTTGTTTGTTGACCCTTAACCAGCTTACAGAGTACACACAAATGGTGCAGTCTTCTGCTGAACACCTTTCTTGGGCAGCTTACAAAAGCTCTCCTGATTTCCACCTATCAGTTAGCCTTTGGACTTGGCGCAGTCTTTAAGTAGATGTGAGCCTTCGTGTATACTTTGGATACAGCACTTGTTCAACTAGAGAGATTTCTATCAGCACAGTCAACACTTGCAATTTTTCAGAATTCAAAACTACCTTCAACCTTGCTGCACTTCATCTATTTATAGACAACGCTCTTTTCACTAGCCGTTGTCTCTTTTGTCCTTTTAAACAATCTCAGTTGTCGATTTCGATCAGGAAGAGTCCAATGCCAACTTCCAACGCTCCTGAAAATGGCTTAAAAATAAAACAGCTTATGAAAACTATCACAATGACGCATTCGCTTTTCTCATGTACTGAGCTCTGCTGCTTAAGCTTTCCTTTACAGGACACTCACCTTTGTTCACCAGGTCTGCTGATCTATGGAGTGTTGTCTTCACCTTGCTGCCCTATCTGAGTCTGAGAGGTAGGACTTAGCATAACTGCACTCTGCTGATGTTGACCATCTGCACTCTCCTACCTTGTTATCCTTAACTCTTCTGACCTTGAGTCACGACCCTGCTACTTTGACGATTCTTTTAAAATTAATTTGTTTATCATCAATTTCTTAGGACCTGTTTCAACGTGTTGTTTCGAAGGGAGGTGCATCTAATTTCTTGATCTTCATTGATAATTTTTCGAGGAAGGTTTGGGCCTATTTATTAAAGTGTAAAAGTGATGTTTTTGACGCGTTTAAGAAATGAAAAGTGTTTATCAAGAATTAGACATGAAAGAAGATTAAGTACCTCCGTACAGATAACGGTCTTGAGTTTTGTGGGGATGAATTCAACAGTTTTTTTGCAGACTCTGGGATAGTTCGACATCGGTCAGTTAAACACACACCCCAACAAAATGAGGTGTCAGAGTGTATGAACCGTACGCTGTTGAAGAAAGCTAGATATATGCGCTCTAATACTGGACAGGGAAAGGACTTTTGGGCAGAAACTGTCAACATGGCTTGCTATTTAATAAATTGCTCTCCATTAATCACGATTGAGTATAAGACTTCGAATGAGGTTTGGTATGGTAAATCCTTTGACTACTTTACTTTGAAAGTTTTTAATTGTCCCGCTTAGTTTCATGTTAAAGATGGACAGCTGGAACTCCTTGCAAAGAAAGGCATTTTTATTGGCTATGTTAATGGATATAGATTATGGTGTACCGAGCCTGGTTCACCAAAATTTGTTGTTGGTAGAGATGCCATTTTTTATGAAGATGCTATGCGCTATCAGAGAAAGGTTTTTTGTTTAGTCTACAGGTCTATAGGATGAGAGCGTTGGGAAGAAGGTGGAGCTTAATGTAGAGCCTCGACCAAAAGCTTCAGTTGATAGAGTTGAGTTGTCCGAAAGTAATGATAAGTTTCAAGCCTCTAAAGTGGCATTGGAGGATGTGGAAGAAGTTAGTCAAGCTACGACTCGACCTTTGAGTTTGACAGAAGGGAGACCTAGATGCCAAATAAAGCCTCCGGATAGATATGGTTGGGCTGATTTAGTTATGCATGCTCTTGCTACTGCTGAAGAGCTAGCTATTGAAGAACCTTCTACTTATGCAGAGATAGTTAGAAGCTCTGATTTAGAGAAATGGCTAGTTGCTATGAGTGAAGAGATGAAGTCTCTTCAAAAGAACCAGACATGGGACATTGTAAAATTACTTAAGGGTAAGAAAGTAGTTGGACGCAAATGGCTCTTCAAAAGAAAGAGGGTATTCCTGGTGTTGAAATCGAGAGATACAAAGCTCGTTTGGTAATGAAGGGCTTCAGTCAGAAAGAAGGAATTGACTACAATGAAGTTTTTTTGCCAGCGGTGAAGCATAGCTAGATTCGAGTATTTGATGCGTGCCGTCGCAAGCACGTCAAATTAATATTTATAAGCACCCACTTCACTCTATAAATATGAGTTTAAATG
>JAOVYX010022139.1:0-14961 GCA_035668315.1 Drosera spatulata | reverse complement strand
TGTGAGTCCAAAAATTTTAGTATTCATAAATCTTGGACTTTACAAATATCATAATTTGCATGTTTGATCCATTCACAAGCGATGTGGCAACAAGGTAATGAGACCGTAAAGGCAATTGTTGCCGGCCCAGCGATTTATGTTAAGAAGTTCTAACAAAATGTTCCTCTTTGACACATATGATCGTGGTAAGGGAAAGACGACGGGTAATTGGGGAGTGTGCCTTAAAGGGGAAGGTGATGTAGACTATACCGGTATCCTTGTTGACATTATGGAACTCCAATATATCGCGCCAGGATTTGGGAGTTTGGAGACCGTTCGTTTCAAGTGTGAATGGTTTGATTCTGTCTCGGGGTTGAGTACGTATCCTTGATATGGGGTTGTTGATATTGATAGGACAATACGATATAGAGGTCTCTATGATCCTTTTGTACTCGCGACTCAAGCAATTCAAATGTACTATGCTCCGTATCCGGGATGCATGCCGTAACAAAAAAAATGGTGGGCTATGTTCAAAACGAAATCACGGTCAACAATTGATGCTCCTGAAGAAACGGAACAAGCTTTTCAAAAAGAGCTGAATGTCAATCCACCCATTCTTGCACCATTACAAGAGATAGAATATGAGAATGATGATGATGATGATGGAGATGATGAGATGGATAGAGCTGACGAAGAAGAAGAAGATGTTGAAAAGAGGGAGGAGGAGGATGAAGAAAAAGGAGGAGGAGGAGGAGGAGGAGAAGGAGGAGGAAGAAACAGAACACGACACGAAGGAGGAAGATGGGGAGGAAGAGGAGGATGACGAGGAAGAATAATAAAGGTTGTTGTAATAACTAAAATGAGGTAGATCAAACAATAAGCTCATGAATTGATTTTAATATAAATCAAGGTTTGCAAACTCGGAACCTGAATCGGAACTAGGTTGGTCCCAAAACAAGCATATACCTATGTTTTTTCTTCAGGCGCTCTGTGTTTTTACACAGGCGCTCTGTTTCTTCCGGGCACTCTGTGTTTTTGCACAGGCGCTTTGTTTCCTCCAAGCGCTCTGTATTTTTACAAAGGCGCTCTGTTTCCTCCAGACGCTCTGTGTTTTTACACAGGCGCTCAGTGTTTTTCCTTCAGGCGTTCTGTATTTTTACACAGGCGCTCTGTTTCCTTGAGGCGCTCCGTTTTTTTACACAGGCGCTATATTTCCTTCAGACGATTTTTATTATCATGATATAAATACAACGATTAAATCAATAATGAACAAATTAATGCTTGAGTCTGACTTTAACAAGCGCTAAGTCAATTTCCTTTTGTAGATGTCTTCCAATGTATCTACAGGTAGACGTAGAGGCAGACGTCCAGGCTCCCGTGGAGGGAGGAGTAGTGGTCGAGGTACTGGTCCTACTGCCGATCGCTCAGTTGATAGGAGCATAGAGATCACTTCTCGGTCCATACAGTCAGAGGCAGACCAGTTTGATATCATGGCCGGTTTATACGATGATGAACAGCCTGCGGCCACGTCCCCACGCATCTCTACATTTGCACGGCCCTCTCCCGGACCTTCTCGTGGATCTCGTGGATCTCAAGGATCTTGTAGTTCCTGTACATCTACATTAGCAGATCCTGATTCTGACGGTCCTCTACATCCAGATACACATTGGTATAGTTTTCATTTTAAATTCATATTTCACGTATACCAAATGCATATTATAGTATTTTTATATTTCCTGAATGTCATCCATGTGTTATTCTATATTTATAGGTTTTATCACTGGGATGTGGCCCACGGGACTGCGTCATCCTTCCAGGCGTTGTATGAAGAGCCGTGGATGAATTTTGGTGAGGTCCCCTTTACCGTACGAGATCGGATGTTTGGATATTTCAAGGTATGTATGTTGTACTTATATTTTGTATGCTTCTGTTTTCATTTAAATTAATTTATCCATCCGTAGTAATTGATTTTCAAATTTACAGACATTGTTTACTTGGGATCTTTCCTTGGATGCCCAAGTACGTGAAGCTTAGGAGACGAAGTTGCATGACCGCATGCGAGATGATGCCTTCAAGGCAAGGATCAAGATTATGCAACAGGAACATGATTGGTACGAGGCCGTGCCATGGATCAGTGAGGATGTCGGCTATCTTTTGATTGACAGATTTATTTCTGACCGAAGATTGTGGAAAGGTCCCGTAACAATGCTGCGAACAGAAACAAAGGAAAGACGAAGCACGCGCAGGGCAATGCCTCCTCCATCGTTGTTGCGAAGAGGATGGTAAAACTTTAAATTTTATTAATTCATTTTGACCTCAATTATATTTGTGATATATATATTAGTTTCAAATTTCAATTAATCTTAATATTAATCTATCTAGGAGAATTCTTTAAAAAGGAAAGCCATGCAGTTTGAGGTTTTTGTGGAGACCCATAGAAAGCGGGGTACTCCTAGCATCGTGGACACCATATTGGCTGGAAAGACATTGGTCGACATTCTCATGGTTGACGATACAGCTGCACAGTTTCGAGTATATTACTTTTTCAAATTTTATTATTCTAAAATTATCAAATATTTTCCGTTATAAATGCTTCCATTCATAATTACAGGATCAATTTTATGAGCAACTCAGCCAAATCCCCGAGTCGTTCGTTGATGAGTCAATGGATCCTGATGCCTCGCAGTAGCAGCTGGGAGTCGCTACGTCTCAGGCCCATATCGACATCGTTGGCACATCGAAGGGGAGGGTATATGGAATTGACTCAGCTACGACCCAGTTCTATCCGAAGAGTCAGCTCTCTGCCATCTCTTGGACGCAGTCACAGGGTACACGTGGATCCGGAGTTTCGTTGGGGGAGCATCATAGCCTACAGCAAGAGGTCGTCACTCAGAGACAGTAGATGCAGAGGATTGAGGCACATATTGCTTTTCTGATGAGGCAGATGGGCCACAATCCGACTTCCACATGTCAGGCCGAGGCTGGTACCAATCAACCAAGATTTCCACCAGGTCCGGACGATTATTCATGCCCTCTGGAACAACGTCATCCTAGTCTAGCGGGTTATTGATCGCTTTTATTTCGATTCATGTATTTCTGTTTGTATTTGTAGGACGATTTTTATTAGAAACGCTATAATTTAAATGATGTAATAAACAGCTATATGTTTTCGGTGATTTTTATTAATTTTGAATTTATTTTTTTATTTACAAAATTCAAAACCTGTGACGGAATTCCCTCGCAAAGTTCCTTTTATTTTTATTTTTTAGAAAACATTATGCAACGGAATTCCGTCGCAGAATTACTTTTATTTTTTTAAAAGTAATACTCTCGTGACCGACCCGTGGCAGAATTAGTATTATTTTTTAAAAAGAAATATTCTTTGCGACGGGCTTCCGTTGGAGAATTACTTTTATTTTTTTTAAAGAAATACACTCTGCGATCGGTACGTCGTAAAGTGTATAATACTTTGCGACGGAATTCCGTCGCAGAATCACTTTTTTTTTAAAGAAATACTTTCTGCGACGAATCCGTCGCAAAGTGTACTATGTTTTACGACGGATCCGTCGTACCTTGTTTTTATCAAAAAAATAAAAGGAACATCATCGCGACAGAATTCCGTCGCAAATTTAGATAAATTAACTATTTAGGAAAATTTGGTATTAGCTACGGAGAAAGTCAATCCGTCGCAAATTAAAAGGTTTTGCGACGGATCCGTTGCAAAAATGCTGATTTGCGACGAGTATTATTGTGACGGATGTGTCCGTCGCAAAATGTTGATGCGACGAAAAATATTCAATTTGCTAAGGATCATTTCCATCGCAAATGTGTATTGTTTTTTGTAGTGGTATGATACCACTTCGTTTATATTTAGGGTGAAACTTTAGCTCTTTCTTTTCCACCATTAAAAGTAGCTTCTTGGTAAAATACTCCATGATAAGAACAAAGAGGTAAGGAGAGAGAGAATCTCCTTGTCCAACCCCACGCTTAGCAGTAAAAAAACTCAGAAAGGGAGCCATTAATATTGATAGCATAGCCAACTGTAGTGACACATTGCATTATATCCAACTCATAAGCCTAAATACTTCGTTTTATACCATCCACATCCATAACTTGCACCTCCTGAGGATTTGAGCCACATAGAATTTGTTTTCTTCTTTTCTTATATATCCTTGACAATGACAAAGAAATACTTCGTGCATCTATCCATGAGATTGATTCACTCCTCCCTGACTACATGCTTTAGCATCAAATCTTTAATCTGAAGCAGCTCAGTGTATTGTGCCACTGCTTGTTGTACCTCATCCTTCTTCTCCTTTAAATATCTCACTCCTAGTTTACCCTGTAGAGCATCAACCAACTCTGAGCCTCATTCATTTTCTCATTAATCCCCAAAAAGTGCCTTCGTGGGAGCTGCCTTAGATCACTTTGCATACTCTTAAGTTTCTGACAAATTTGGAACATTACACTATCTTGGATCATCTCATCCCATCTCTTCTGAACCACAGACTGAAACTCAGGGTGAGTAGTCCATGCATTTACAAACCTAAATGGAAGACCTATACAAATGGCATGCTTCAAAGACACAATTGTTGGACTATGATCTGAAACACTAGGTTCAAAGAATTTCACAAAGGCATTATATTTCTTATGCGTGATCCTAAAATACCTACCAAGTTAAAAGAAAAGTTTTACAAGACAGCTATTCGACCAGCGATGCTGTATGGGTCAGAATGTTGGGCAATTAAGTGACAACATGTATAGAAGATGAGTGTAAACGAGATGAAAATGTTAAGGTGGATGTGTGGACATACAAGAATAGATAGGATACGAAATGAAGTTATCAGACAGAAAGTGGGTGTGCCTCCAGTAGAAGATAAGATGAGGAAGTCACGACTAAGATGGTATGGTTATGTGAAACGCAGGCCAGTCACAGCTTCTGTTAGGAGATGTGAAGCTTGGGAGTTAGCACATGTCAAGAGAGGAGGAAGGAGACCTAAACAAACCATGAGAGAAACCTTGAAGTATGATATGGCCTATCATAATCTTATAGAAGATGATGTACATGACAGATTGGAATGGCGCCGTCGTATTCATGTAGCCGTCCCCACTTGATGGGATAAAGGCTTTATTTGTTATTGTTGTTGTATTATATTTCTTATGCCATTCATGGTAACCAGTAACCCTATCCAACTTGACACGTATCAAAAAGTCCATGCTTGATTATTACACGAGGTATGGTAGCATCTCACAGCATTAAGATCCTCAAGACCACATTCCACAATACATGCTTTAAGATCCTCACATGGCTCAATGTGAATGCCTTCATGCCTTATCTTCTCCTCCTCTTTTCGAAAATTGAAATCCCCCAAGACCAACCAAGGCAGCACACATTTCTTCCTCAATTCAGTAAGAATATCCCATAACTTGGCCCTCTGGGTCTTGGTATTCTAGGCATACACAAAGAAGATCGTGACTTTAAAATCATTACACAAGCAGCCATCTCACAATGCATAACTTGATCAGAGCCATCAACATATTTAACCTCAAACCAGTCCCTATCCTAACAAATCCACAGCCTGTCATTTGTACCATAATAGTAATTATTTATTACTCCTTAATTCTTAAAGCAACGCTACAAAAAAAAAGTTGATTTGCTACAGTAAATTCTGTCGCAAACAGTGTTTAGCGACGGACTTGCGACGGGAAGAAACTGTCGCAAAAAAACCTAATCGCTAAATCAATTAGTGACAGACGTTATAAAATCCGTGGTCAATTAGCAACAGAAAAGAAATCAGTCGTAGAAGGTGTTCCTAGACGTTTTGCGACGGACATCCTGCTTCCATCGCAAACCGTTATTCCAAGAATGCATTGATCTGAGTTGAATTATGTGGCTAATTTGCGATGAAACGATGTATTCTCGTCGCAAATTTGGTTTTCAGGAAAAATAAAATAGTTGAACTCGAGCCTCGTCTGCAATGTACAAACAACCATACACTCGAGAATCATTTTTTGGAGTGTCAAATCAACATAAAACACCAACCATACATGCAAGTTACATATCATAAATTTCAATGAAATAAGTTACATGATACTATTGTCTACGTAACCAAAACATCCAACAAAAAGCCCTAAACATAAAAGCTTGAAACACATGAGTCTGCTCGAGCGTGTCCGGAGGATATGGTGGATCACGCATGTAACGCCCCGACTTTTCGTAGCGGAAGACACGTGATGTTATGCCGTCATGAACCCAGTCCGTGACAAGGTCAAATAAATCGAATGGGTTTAGGGATATTGAAGTCAAGGAAACTATAAATAGTAGCCACATTCTTAGCTTACAATCTCGATACTTGTTTTAGTTACAGCATTGGTGCGGAGACAATCCACACCCAATATTACATTAAACATGATAGATCCTCTGATCTGCTATTAAATCCGAAAATATGTGAGGCCATCTATATACATGCAAGCTCACACTAAGAGCCTTCAGGTGCTGTTGGGGACATACCTGCAATTGAAACACATAACCGTGAGCTAATGAAGCTCAGCAACCTCAGCTGTATGAACCTCAATTACAGAGAACTTTCGCTAATGGGTATGACGATCGCCGAAAGTCCCTAAAATATTTTTATATAATATAGCAAAAATATGGGCGCCATATCAACCAGCATCGTTTGACATTGCTTTATATGGCTTCGTATTGCTTTTAAGAGTCATTCCTTTCTTTTACATTTAATTAGGGTTCATGACTTGACTAAAAAACGACTACTCCAAGGATATGACCGACTCAGAGTACAGAGATAAAATGTCAATCGTCAGTCGGGCTACCCAATAGATTATGTTTACGCACCTGCCTACTCTGTGCGTCGCCTTACACCTCTTGTGCGCATTCAATGAGGCACCGTATGTCAGCATTGAGATAATTTAGGCCTCTCTGCAGAGAGCTACCCATGGCCCCGTTACAACGGCGTAGAAGCCGCCGCATGCATACAAAGAGGATTCGGGATGCCCATCGCTCCCTAGCTAGTTCTCACCCGTGACATTGACTCAGAGAATAACATTGGAGTGCAATGACTCAGAACCCAAGCCACCAAGGCTATTCAAGGATGCAACGAATGATCGCAATGGATCAAAGAAGGGACACCATGTTCGACCTTCTCAATAATTTCAAGAAAAACGACCAACGATCCAACGGATCCAAAAGGGATGTCAATGTCGACCTTATAAGTTCAGGGATGCGATATTTCTTATTCCTTCGCTTGTTCATTAGTTCACACAGATAGTGTAACTATGCTCTACATCCCCCGCATCCTTTTTATTAATCGTTTAGAGGTCGCTTTCATTTATTTTCCGTGAGGATATATATAATGTATCGGGTGTATTCTAGTTCATTTCAACCCCAAATACCCCACCACGTATCAATCGTGATCACATATGCACTTTTGATGTTATATTTCTATGTGTATGGGTTAAATATCTGAAATACACATTCAGGTTTAAGATTCGATGCACGAAATCGAAGATTTCCTTGGCTAGAAGGCCGTCGAGGCCACGAATCAAGGTGGTTATGTTGGCGTCGTGATGATGATGAAGATGATAACGGTGAAGAGGTGGTGATGAGATGAAGAGGATGATGATGACGTTGAGCGGCGCAGTGGCTAGAGATGGTAGCGACTGCGGCGATGGTGTCTGGTGGAGGCTGGTGGTGGTGGGAGGCAGGAAGTGATGGTGGTTGAAATGGGGAGAGTGGAGTGGAAGTGGCGGGAGAGTGGGAGAGGTGAGTGCGTGGGGAAATACCCCGTTCCGTCCCACGATACGTCTCGTTCAGTCCATTATTTATCCAAATTTCATAATATTAATTCATCGATAATTTATTTGCATCAATAGATTTATCCCATATACAAAAATATGACCTCTCGAGTTATAATCCATTATTAGTGGAATTACATTGATAGCCCTATCGTGGAACCTTTATAACGTTATAACGTTGTAACGTTATTCGTTCGTAATGTTTATTGACGCGTTCAACTAATCATCCCAAATATTCCATCGTTATATTTGATTTAGTAATCAAATATTTCCCAAGATTAAATCCTTAACCTTTATACGCGACTATATTTTAGTTCGTAACGTTATATGTAACATCTTTTATTTGCGCTTTATTTACATACGTACTGTATGTATGTTATATATTTATTTTTAAATTCCCAAAATTCTCGGGTATTACAACGCAGTTGATGAAGAGGTCGATCAAGCGGGTTGCTACTGCACTGATACTGTTGTGACAGTCGCTGGACCAACTATGTTAGCTCGTCAATGTGTGCTGTCAACATCGCATTTCTCTCCTTAAACTCGACGAATTCATGTGTATCAACCAAAGAAGACCCCTTTCTACCCAAAGACAGTGTGTCATTCGGGTTGTATATGGAGCTGGCGGACCCAAGACCATGGATGTGCCCTTTCTTGTAGCCAGCCGCTTGGAGGTATGCCTAGCTCTGCGCGTCGCTGATCTCCTCCTCGGTTGGCTCTGTACCTGGCTACATCTCTGCAAACAATCGATCCATGATCTCTTTCTCAAGTGCAGAATATTGAGTCCAAAAAAATGAAACTGATTCAATTAGTCATTACCTAAGAAAAAAGAAGAAGAAAATAGACGGGAGCTGCAATTGATTTTGCAAAAACAGTAAACTTACCATTGTCTCCTTCGCTCTGTCCTCACACCACACGACCTCGCCAAGCTCACCGCTCTTCTTCGTGTGTGTCTTCTCGAAAACCTCAATTTTCTTCAGTTTTCTCTTCAACTCCTTTTCCTGCAAACAAATATAATCAATAAGATACCACAGAGTGAACATTCTTTCCAATCGACAATAAAACTAAAAAAATAAATTTAAACACAATTGATTTTGCAAAGTTAAACAAATTACTTACCATCTTCAAGGCGACACTGACCGTAGAGATCGATCCCTGCGAATGCTTCGCCTCTGCTTTGTTCCTGTTCTCTTGAGCACGCTGAGATTGATCTTGAAACTATTGTGACTTCCACAACACCTTAAGGGTCTCCTTTGTTTCGTCATCGCACCAGAGGACCTTCTTCCCCTTGAGTACAGCTCGATTTAGTTTGTATATACTGTCACGAACTCGATCGATCATCTTTACCCTCCAACTGACCATGACGAGATCACTGTGCTCTTTCTTCCAACGGCACAACTCCTGCAACTCTATAGAAGAAATTAATAAACGATTATGGTTAATGACAACAATTAGAACTACATAAAAACTAATTAAATCGATTTCTATAATTTTAGATTTTACCCTGAAGTACCCCCACATCTTATCCCTCACCCATTAAGGGATGTTGGTCCAGCATGTTCACGGGCCAGCATAACAGCTCTCGAACGACTCTGTGATATGGGATACCACGGAGTGATCATGAAACCTAAAAAATCAAAAAGAACACACCGTCGTCATTTATTTGAGAGAAACTGAATTTTAAACTAAACATAGAAGTATTATTAAAGGTTGAATGATAAAAAATATATACAAAAGGCCTCCATCGGGGTCCAATGTAAGCCCCAGACGATATCCTCCATCGTATTGTGATTTACAAACCTAGAAAAACCAGGCCCAAACCCATCCATAACCATATCCTAGTACGGATTCCTCTGTATCGTTATTAGGCTTTCTCTTGCTCGTCCTCACCCTGTTGTGTCCATATATAGTAATTGGACACAAACCCCCGCTCATACAAATGCACTATCGCTTCATCCGTCGTTTGTTATATCCTATCATGACACTTGATACAAGGGCATCTCAAGTGTCCTGGATAATTGAAAATCTGGTTCTCAAGGACGAAGTTCACAAATTTCTTGACATTTCTTGCATACGCGATATTCAAATACCCATCGACAAGCCGCTCATACATCCAGGATGTATCATAAAACCATGAAAAATCTGATCCCATCTTTCTGTCCATTAAAACAAGTACCATGTCAAATAGATTACGCATAGACCCATGTCAAATAGATTACACATAGATCGCATATTCACCTAAATTTTTATTTTGGCCCAAACAAGTTCTATCTAGCTACAACACATATATAGAAATTATTCTTTCCACTATCCAGCTAAAAAACATGCCAAACAAATTCTATCTATCTAATCAAAATTTTTATTTTCGCCTAAACAAGTTCTATCTATTTACAACACATGTGTAGGGATTATTTTGTACAAATTCTATCTAGCTAAAAATAAAAAATAAAAAATCCAAACAAGTTCTATCCATCTAACCAAAAATTTTCTTTTAACCCAAACAAGTTCTACCTAGTTAAAAAAAAATCAAAAATTAAACAATCACCATGCATTAACATTAGAGTTAAAAGAATCATACATCAATATTCAACCCAAGTACCCATTCAAGCAACACAATCATCAAAACCAATCATAAAACCCCTTCAATGACTATTCAACCTATTCATTAACCAATTAACCTATTTAACTAACAAACCACATCTAAACCACTTCCCCAAATCGAGATACACTCTCGATTCTTTCAAACCAAACCAAGAATCATCAAATCAACCTCCAAGACTCAATACTTCAAACTCAATCCTCCAAAAGAGATGAGGAAACACTAATAAGGCTTGGGACTAGCATTCGCATTGAGATCCATACAATCCCAGATCGAGACACACTCTCAATCACTCCGAACAAACCCAATCATCTCAACAATCTCAATATATTACCAAACACACAACAATCATCATTAACTAAATCAAAACACTAATACAAAATAATTTGAGATGTTAGGGTTTAGAAAATCAATTTGGGATTTTATGCAAAAATTGAAATCGATGTAGATGGCGGCGACTCCCTTGGCGACGATGGCGGCACTGGCGACGACGACGGTGCTGCAGGCTACGCCGACGATGTCGCTGGAGGCTACGACAGGCGATGATAAAGAGGACGATGGCTCTCCTGACAGCGTCGCTGTGTGTAGCGACGTTCCTCATCGACTGGACGGTGTCGGGAAGGCGGGTCGTGGTCGGAATTAGTGGTGGTGGTGGTGGTCGACGTCGATGTCCGTTCGGTTTTTAGGGTTCAGGGATTGAAAAAGCGAAGAAGGAGAAATAGATCTAGGTGTATGTAAAATTATTTTGTGACCGAATTGCTTTTTCGGTCGCTAATTTGTGACTAAACCGTCGCTAATTTATGACGAAAATTATATCTATCTCTAAACTTTATTTAGCGACAATGTATGTTTTTCCATTGTAAATTAGCGACGGCTAAAATTCTTTCTGTGACAAATATATTGTTTTTTGTAGTGCAAGAAGAGGAAATCCTACAAAAATCACAAGCTTTAACTCTAGTTTCTAAAACTCCTAACTTGATCTTATTCTGCAAACTAAAATGTCTAAGAGCTTGATGCTTCTCAGGTTTATTGATGCCTCTCACATTCTAGACCCCAATCATCCATTGTCAATAAGATCGTCCCCAGTAGGAATAAGAATCCTCCCCAAGCTCTCTTGGATAAGCTGAGTAGCTTTTAGATTCAAGGGAGCTCCAACAGAATCTTTGCCAACCTCAACACTAGCCTTCTTACCCTGAGCCTTTCTCATTTTCACCTCAGTCTTCCCTTCTCAACTCACATCACTACACCATCAATCTCCCCTTGACTAGTCATATTCTTTTGTCCATCCACACTTGAACTTTGAATATCCACCACAAGGATGACTAACATTTGACTTTGATACCCATACACTCTTCATTGGTTTCTTCCATCTACAGTGAACCTATTTATGCCCCAATTTCTGACAGTTCATACAACAAACTGGTAGCCATTCATATGTGACCTCTTACTGAATCTTCTCACTTCTGGATCAAAGAATTCAACCATCTCCACAGGCTCATGCTTAGTATTCACCTCTACTAGAACCCTAGGGAAGGGAATCCTCCCTTTAATAGCCGTTTGCCGATCTGTACAGACTGGTTTTTCAACTCTACTCACTATCTTCTCTAATGCCTTCTTACCCCAAAATTGTAGATCAAGCCGAGGGAGTTGAATCCAAGTAGACACCATGGCAAGGGCACTCTCATCAAACTGAAAGTAAAGTAACCACTCCTTTAAGATTAATGGACAAGTGTTGAGAAACGAGTTATTTCTACAAACCCTCTCCATGTCATCTCTATCAGCAAATCTGAAAAAGAAATATCCCTTCTCACGGAGTAAAATTCTGGACATTGTATCCCCTTCCACTTTGCTCGAACAAAGACATTCATGACATTAAATGGTACATTATCTCCCACTACATAGCCAACAAGAGCATTTTTCCAATAGTTTCTTTCACCAGTAACATCATCCCACAAGATCCTAATCACCTGCTCAGATTGAACAAAATCCAGCTTCATACAATTTTTAGCATATTGGTTCCCATCCAACTCATTGTTAACATGATCATACCAATCTTCAAGACATCCAAATATGATCTACCATCACAATCACCCCACTTCGTCTCACTCCCAGATCCTTTTCCTCTTATATTAGGGTTTGGGTTATCCTTCACACCATCAACACATCCTGATTTCACAGTATCCCCAACCACACGAGTAACCGGAGTCCCAATACCCTCGCCTACCTTCTTGTTACCTTTAACACTCTCATTCAACCCATTACCCCAAACATCATCGTTCTTCACAATCATCGAGTCCTTCGCTTCAGTTCCAATCGTCTCGATAAGGGTTTGGATTGCAGCATCCTTCGTTAACCTTCCTCTCGTTGATACAACAGGTTCAACAGGGAGTTCCAAGCGACCATCGGTTGAAAAAGAGGGTTCACCCTCTCTGTCACCCTTCTTTTTCTTTTTTTTTTTTGCCATGATTTTATTGATCTACTAATCTTTTGTTTAAATTTGTTTGTTGTATCAGGATCAGGTTTGTTTTATTTTGAATTGGCTTCATTGATCTGTTATGGATCGTGAGCTATTCTTATATTGTAACGATCCTATTGTTTCAATCATCAATATATCTATAGGGGAATATGGAGTTGCAGTTGATGCAACCAAAAAAAAGTGTAGCCATCACACAAATCCAGTTTAGAAAAAAAAAAAAAAAAAAAGATAATGGTTACTCTATGATTTTTTGAATTATTTGAATTTCTTTTTAAAATTTTTGTGTGTGGGATTGCAGTTTATTTTGCTCAATCAACCGTAGCCCCCCCTTTTACCATATATATATGCGCATTTATGTACGCGAATTATATAAACCCAATGGTCTAGACTTTAAGGATAAACATGAGCTCATTTCACACATATATTCGACTCATATCTAGTTTGAATGTTGGGCTCACTAGTTGAGCTCTTTGTACATCCATAACACCTAATCTCAAATCCAGGTTCAAAGGACGGGACAGGTGAGCTCAAGTGCATAAGAGGAAAGCCCCTAGCTGCGTTGTAGTTTCCCAAGATGAGTTGATCACGAGCGCAAATAAGTGGTATATCCCAAATTTACGGGTATAAGAAGACCCGTGGCTCCGGCCTCAAGAGGAAGTTTATCACGTGGATGATTATATTAAACCTTTGGGTTCGAAATCGAAATCGATTAATAATAAATGGAGTAATGCATGATCTATGCATTCCTTTGTTGTGAGTTCCCTAACTCCAATGTGAATAGAATATCTCAGCGCGTCCTTTCGTATGAATACCTCTTTTGAGTTTGCAATGCGAAAATAAAATTTAGGTGACACGAAGTGTTGGGTTGTTACTCCTTATATGGCCTGATATCATATTAAAGTGTTAGGTTTCTAACTCAATATCAATTCATAGTGAGTGAAATAGCTCAAGATCTATGTATTTGTTTTAAGTTTTGAAACAACAATTTGGATAGAGTATTCTCAACAACTCACAAAGGAGAGATTGTCGAAGATATATGTGGAGAAAGTAGAGTAACATGAACAATGCATTCTTATTAAGCTAGTATTTTGGGGGTTAGAAATGAACTTGATTGACTTATGTGTGCTGCACGGTCCCGTATATTAGGTCATAGGACTCTTCCTAGTTCGTAACAATTCTTTCCGCTTCAGGGCCCCTTTGATCGATCTAATCCAAAATGTTTACAAGTGTTTATGGGTGATAGTGTTAAGAACGGGTCGGTTACTAATAAACACAAACAATAACAAGTGCGCAAAATAAATTGAGACAAATTTTTTTACGTGGAAACCCTTGCGGGAAAAACCACAAGCGGTCGTCGACGACGAAAAATCCACTAACCAAATGAGGAAATACAAAAAAAACTACACCCAAAATATTGAGAATATCACAATAAGGGATAGAGATAATAATCTCTAAAACAAATCCCTTAAACCCTCAATATGTTTTTGTGAGTATATATGAATAGTGTTTCTCTCCTTTTTCCCTGCCTCCTTTCTCCACTAAACCTCCTCACCAAACACCTCTCTACACTTCCCCTTTTGCTCTATGCATCTCCTCCCCGCCTCTCCTCTCTTCGTATACCAAGAAAAGACACGGACAAGCCACGGACATCACACTCAGAGCCACGCGGGGAACTCCACGTAGAGAGAACGCGGGAAAGAGAAGCCACGCGGACCAGATTTCAGGCACCACCATCAACAAATCTCCACCTTGACTCAAATCAACTTCATTGTCGTCGCGCAACCTCCACCTAGGCTTCAAACGAGCCTAGCTGCCCTCCACTCCTAAGAGTTTCACGCAATGACGAAACTTTGACACAGGAACTGGTTTCGTCAACATATCAGCTGGATTTTCTACAGTACCAATCTTGATCACCTTGACATCTTTAACGTCCCGTACAAAGTAATATCGGATGTCAATGTGTTTGGCTTTCTAATGATGCATCTGATCACGGGTCAAGTGAATGGCTGATCAACTGCCACAGTGAACCACTGTGCTATCTTGCTTCAGACCTAAGTCAGAAGCCAAATTCCTCAACCAGATCGCCTCCTTCACA
>JAOVYX010022138.1:0-14962 GCA_035668315.1 Drosera spatulata | reverse complement strand
AGAATCTATCAAAAGCGGCTTGAAATAACCTTAAAACAAAAAACACACATGAAAAGGCTTAAAACACCGTAAAAAAAGTTAAATCTCTTCAAAACTCTCAAAAACAAATGAAAAGTGGTAATAACACCATAAAACAACCTCAAATAACTTGAAAACACAAGAATCTATCAAAAGAGCCTTCAAATAACCTCAAAACACACAAAAACACTTGAATAGGCTAAAAACACCCTAAAAAAAACTAAAATCACATTAAAACCATAAAGAAAATGAAAAGGCTAATAAATATCATAAAACAACCTCAAATCTGTTAAAAATACAAGAATCTATAAAAAGAGCATTGAAATGACCTTAAAACACTCACAAACACTTCAAGAAGCAAAAAAACACCATAAAAACAACTCAAATCTCATCAAAACACTCAAGAACAAATGAAAAGTGATAAAAACACCGTGAAACAACCTCAAATCACTTGAAAACGCAAGAATCTATAAAAAGAGAATTGAAATGACCGCCAAACACTAAAAAACACTTGAAAGGGCTAAAATTACCATAAAAACAACTAAAATAATTAAATTTCTCAAAAACAAAAGAAAAACGCTAAAACACATCATAGAACAACCTCCAATCTCTTCCAAACGCAAGAATTTCTCAAACGAGCCTTGAAATAAAATTAAAGCACTAAAAAACACATGAAATGGCTTAAAATACCGTTAAAACACTTCAAATCTCTTCAAAACACTCAACAGCGAATGAAAAGTGATAAAAACACCATGAAACAATCTCAAATAATATGAAAACGCTAGAATCTATTAAAAAAGCCTTGAAATGACCTTAAAACACTCAAAAATCTTGAAATGGCTACAAACACCATAAAAACGACTCAAGTCTCTTAAAAACCTCAAAAATATATGAAAAAGGCTAATAAACATCATAAAACAACCTCAAATTTATTCAAAAGGCAAGAATCTATCAAAGGAATCTTGAAATGACCTTAAGACACTAAAAAAGACTTGAAAACGCTAAAAACACAATAAAAACAACTCAAATCCCTTCAAAACACTCAAACATGAATGAACAGAAGTTAAAACACCATAAAACAACCCCAAAAATAAATTGATAACGAAAGAATATATCAAAAGAGCCTTAAAATGACTTGAAAAGAATAAATTGATAACATTCAAAACACTTGAAAAGGCTAAAAACACAACAAAAACAACTCAAATCTCTTAAACAAATCAAAAACAGAACAAAAAGGCTAATAAACATCACAAAACAACCTCAAATCTCTTCAAAAGGTAAGAATCTGTCAAAAGAGCCAACGAACTTACAACACTCAAAAGCACTTGAAAAGACTAAAAACTCCATAAAAAACTCAAATCTATTAAAAACCAACAAATGAAAAAGGCTACTAAACATCATAAAACAACCTCAAATCTGTTCAAAACGTAAGACTCTATAAAAAGAGCCTTGAAATGACCTTAAAACACTCAAAAACACATAAATAGGATAAAACGACCATAAAAACAACTCAAATCTCTACAAAACACTCAAAAACGAATGAAAAGTAGTAAAACAACATAAAACAACCTGAAAAAAACTTGAAAAGACAAGAATACACCAAAAGAGCCTTGAAATGACCTTAAAACACTAAAAAGCATTTGAAAAGGCTAAAAACACTATAAAAACAACTCGAATCTTTGAAAAAAAAACTCAAAAACAAATGAAAAAGGCTAATAAAAATCATAAAACAACCTTAAATCTCTTTAGCTTTTGTAGATATTTGAGTTTTTCTTATGGTGTTTTTAGTTTTTTCATATTTTTTTAGTGTTTTAAGGTCATTTTAAGGTTCTTTCGATAGATTCTTATACTTAGAGGAGATTTGAGGTTGTTATATGATGTTTATTAGCCTTTATTAGTTGTATTTGAGGTTTTTCAAAGATTTGAGTTCTGTTTATTTATTTTTTTTTAGCCTTTTCAAGTGGTTTTGAGTGTTTTAAGGTCATTTCAAGGTATTTTTGATAGATTCATGCGTTTTCTAGTTATTTGAGGTTTTTCTATGATGTTGTTACCACTTTTCCTTTGTTTTTGATTGCGAAGAGATTTGAGTTGTTTTCATGGTGTTTTTAACCCTTTTATGTGTGTTTGAGTGTTTTAAGGTCATTTCAAGGCTCTTTTGATAGATTCTTTGGTTTTGAAGAGATTTGAGGTTGTTTTGCTATGTTTATTAACCCTTTTCATTTGTTTTTGAAGAGATCAGAGTTGTTTTTATGTTGTTTTTAGCCCTTTCAAATTTGTTTTTTTTTTTTTTTGAGTGTTTTAACGTCATTTAAAAGCTCTTTTGATAAATTCTTGCATTTTGAAGAAATTTGAGGTTGTTTTACGATGTTTTTATAATTTTTCTTTTGTTTTTCAGCGTTTTGAAGAGATTTGAGTTCTTTTGTTGTGCTTTTTGCCATTTCATGTGTTTTTGAGTGTTTTAAGGTCATTTCAAGGCAGTTTTGATAGATTCTTTTGTTCTGAAGAGATTTAAGGTTTTTTTTTTATGATGTTTATTATCCTTTTTCATTTTTTTTTTTGACGTTTTTAATAGATTTAAGTTGTTTTGATGGTGTTTTTAGCCCTCTCAAGTGTTTTTGAGTGTTTTAAGGTCATTTCAACTCTCTTTTGCTAGATTCGTGCGTTTTTAAGTTTTTTGAGGGTTTTTATGATCTTTTTACCACTTCTCATTTGTTTTTGAGTATTTGTAAGAGATTTGAGTTGATTTCATGGGGTTTTTAGTTTTTTTTTTTTTTTCAGGGTGTTAAGAAAAGTTAAGACTCTTTTGACAGATTCTTACGTTTTAAAGAGATTTGAGGTTCTTTTATTATGTTTATTATCCTTTTTCATTTGTTTTTGAGGTTTTTAAGAGATTAGATTTGTTTTCATGGTGTTTTTAGCCTTTTCAATGCTTTTTTGATATGTTTTTGCGTTTTCAAATTATTTGAGGCTGTTTGATGGTGTTTTCACTGCTTTTCGTTCTTTTTTTGGTTTTTTTGATGAGATTTGAGTTGTTTTTATGATGTTTTATATTTTCAAGTGTTTTTTAGTGTTTTCAGGTCATTTCAAGGCTCTTTTTATAAGTTCTTGCGTTTTGAAGAGATTTGGGGTTGTTCTGTGAAGTTTGTTAGCCTTTTACAATTATTTTTGAGGTTTTGAAGATATTTGAGTTGTTTTTATGGTGTTTTTTTCCTTTTCAAGTGATTTTTAGTGTTTTAAACTCATTTCTAGGTTTTTTTGACAGATTCTTACTTTTTTAAGTTATTTGATGTTGTTTTGTGGTTTTTCTTTTTATCACTTTTCATTCGTTGATGAGTGTTTTAAATTTGAGTAGTTTTTATGGTTTTTTTTTTTAGCATTTTCAAGTGTTTTTGAGTGTTTTAAGATCATTTCAAGACTCTTTCGATCGATTCTTGTATTTTTCAAATTATTTAAGGTTGTTTTATGTGGTTTATTAGTTTTTTTCAATTGTTTTGAAGGTTTTTAAGTGATTTGAGCTGTTTTATGGTGTTTTTAGCCTTTTCAAGTGTTTTTGACTGTTTTAAGGTTATTTCAAAGCTCTTTTGATAGATCCTTACGTTTTCAAGTTATTTGAGATTGTTTTATGTCGTTTTTACCATTTTTCATTTGTTTTTTAGTGTTTTGAAGAGATTTGAGTTGTGTTATGATATTTTTAGCCTTTTTATGTGGCTTTGGGTGTTTTATGGTCATTTCAAAGCACTTTTTATAGATTTTTATGACTTGAAGAGATTTGAGGCTGTTTTTATGATGTTTGTTAGCCTTTTTCATTTGTTTTTAAGGTTTTAAAGGGATTTGTGTTATTTTGATGGTGTTTTTAGCCTTTCAAGTATTTTTGAGTGTTTTAAGATCTTTTCAAGGCTCTTTTGATATATATAAACGGGAAAAGACATCTATAAAAGGACTAGGAAGTCGTAAAGCTTGTAAAGGAGTGGTGATGAAGTTCTCATGAACTGTATAAATAGGTGAATTGATGGATATAGTTTAATGGCATGGCTAAAGCTCTGCCAGCTTCTTTTCTTGTAGACTGAATTTTCTTTAGGCTCCGAGTTATTTTTAGGTAAGATGGAAGAATTTCCTCAAGCTAAAGCATTTTCAAGTTTTTTGAGCATGTTTTATGATGGTTTTTACCACTTTTCATTTGTTTTTGAGTGTTTTGATGAGATTTAAGTTGTTTTTATGGTGTTTCTAACCTTTTCATGTGTTTTTCAGTATTTAAAGGCCATGTCAAGGCTCATTTGATAAATCCTTACATTTTCAAGTTATTTGTGGTTGTTTTATGTTGTTTTTACAAATTTTCAATTGGTTTTGAGTGTTTGGAAGAGATTTGAATTGTTTTAATGGGTTTTTTTAGCCTTAACATGTATTTTTGAGTGTTTTACTGTCATTTCAAAGATCTCTTGCTAGATTCTTCCCTTTTCAAGTTATTTGAGGTTATAATATGGTGTTTTTACCACTTTTCATTTGTTTTTGAGTTTTTTAAGAGATTTGAGTTGTTTTTATCTTGTTTTTATCCTTTTCATGTGTTTTTGAGTATTTTAAGGTCATTTCAAGGCTCTTTTATTGATTCTTGCGTTTTGAAGAGATTTGAGGTTGTTTTATGATGTTTATTAGCTTGTTTTTCATTTATTTTTGAGGTTGTAAGAAATTTGACTAGTTTTTTGAGCGGTTTTCCCTTTTTCAAGTATTTTTTGAGTGTTTTATGGTCATTTCAAGGCTCTTTTGATAGATTCTTGTATTTCCAAGTTATTTGAGGTTATTTTATGATGTTTTTACCATTTTGAATTTGTTTTTGAGTGTTTTGAAGGGATTTGAGTTGTTTTTATGGTGTTTTTAAGGTAATTTCAAGGGTCTCGTGATAGTTTTTTACGTTTTTAGGTTATCTGAGGTTGTTTTATGGTGTTTTTATGCATTTTCATTTGTTTTTGTGTGTTTGTAGAGATTTGAGTTGTTTTACTGGTGTTTTTTGCCTTCTCATATGTTTTTAAGTAGTTTCAAGTCATTTCAAGACTCTTTTGATTGATTCTTGCATTTTGAAGAGATTTGAGGGTGTTATATGATGGGTATTAGCCTTTTTCATTTTCTATTTCATTTTTGAGGTTTTTAAGAGATTTGAGTTGTTTTTAGTGTTTTAGCTTTTTTCAAGTGTTTTTTAGTGTTTTAAGGTCATTTCACGGCTCTTTTGATAGATTCTTATATTTTCTAGTCATCTGAGGTTGTTTTATGGTGTTATTATCACTTTTCATTTGTTGTAGAGTGTTTTGAAGAGATCTGAGTTGTTCTTACATTATTTTTGGCCTTTTCATGTTTTTTTGAGTATATTATAGTCATTTCAAATCTTTTTTGATAGATTCTTGCGTTGTGATGAGATATGAGATTGTTTTATGATGTTTAATAACCTTTTTCATTTGTTTTTTAGGGTTTTAAGTGATTTGAGTTGTTTTTTTTAATGATATTTTTAGCCTTTTCAAGTATTCTTGAGTGTTTTATGGTCATTTCTAGGCTCGTTTTATAGCTTTTTGTATTTTCGAGTTATTTGAAGTTGTTTTATGGTACTTTTTTATTTTTATTTTATCACTTTTCAATTGTTTTTGAGTGTCTTGGAGAGATTTGAGTTGTGTGTTCAAGTCTCTTTTGATTGATTCTTGCGTTTCCAAGAGATTTGAGGGTTTTTTTTTTTATGTTTATTAGCCTTTTTCATTTGTTTTTGAGGTTTTTAAGGGATTTGAGTTGTTTTTATGGTTTTTTTAGCATTTTCAAGTGTTTTTGAGTATTTTAACGTCATTTCAAGGTTCTTTTTATTGATTCTTGCGTTTTCAAGTTATTTGATGTTGTTTTATGATTTTTTTTTTTTTTTACCAGTTTTCATTTGTTTTTGAGTGTTATGAAGAGATTTGAGTTATTTTTATGGTGTTTTTAGCCATTTTATGTGTTTTTGAGTGTTTTAAGGTCATTTCAAGTCTCTTTTGATAGATTCTTGAGTTCTTAAGAGATTTCAGTTAGTTTTGTGAGGTTATTTTTGGCCTTTTTCATTTTTTATTGAGGTTTTTAAGAGATTTGAGTTATTTTTATGGTGTTTTTATCCTTTTCAAGTGTTTTTGAGTGTTTAAAGGTCATTTCAAGGCTCTTTTGATAAATTCTTGTGTTCCGTAGTTATTTAATGTTGTTATATGCTGTTGTTAACCCCTTTGAATTTGTTTTAGATTATTTTGAAAAGATTTGAGTTGTTTTTACATTGTTTTCACCCTTTTCATGTGTTTTTTAATGTCTTAAGATTATTTCGACGCTTATTTGATAGATTCTTGTATTTTTTTAAGTTATTTAAGGTTGTTTTATGATGTTTATTAACCTTTTTCATTTGTTTTTTAGGCTTTTTTCATTCCACTTGTCAACCTGAAGCTTGAGTTTCCTATTCTCATTTCTTAGGTGTATCACCTCAGCTTCAATGACTTCAAGAAGTCTAGAGATAGACTTAAGTTCCTCTTGAACTCTTTGATAATGGAGTTCGATCTTGTCAACTTTAATAACCTTGTCATTGGCTACTGCAAGCTCACCTCTTCTTTAGACAAGTTGTAAATTTTCTCAATGAGTACGAGAATGATTTTCTTCATCTCTTCTTTAGATGTGGTATCAATGTCAAGGTCATATGCCTCATCACTATTTTGAGCCATGAGACACATGAGTGACTTTTGAGCTCTGGAAGGGGCTTCTGAGGCTGCATCATCATCGTCTGACTCTGTGTCACTCCATGTTTTTGCAATCAGAGGCTTCCCTTTTTCTAGAGGACCTTCTTTAACGTTGGTGCTTTGATTTCTTCTTTGCAGCAAGGTTATTGGCAGGTCTCCTACACTGAACAGCAAAGTGCCCTACCTTATAGCAGTTGTAGCATGTGAGCTCAGACTCCTCGGTGCACGAGAGTCTTTGTTGGGCCTTCCTATCTTTTTGAAATATTTTCTGAATCGTTTGCTTAGCATGCCTAACTCCTCACTTGAGGCCTGTGACTGTGAGTTAGAGGACTCTTCTAGAATAATCCTTTCTTTTGAACTTCTAATTTGAGCTTTGAGGGAGATATGCTTTTCGTTTTGGTTCATCGTTTGATTCTTCCTCTACTCGATCTCCAAACTGTAAGTCAGCAAGACAGCATAAAGATTAGAGAGAGTAGTTTGGTCCATTTTCCTGGACTTTCTTATTGTAGTAACCTTGGTGTCCCACTCAGGGGTGAGACACCTCAAGAACTTCAAGTTAACCTTTTGAGGAGAAATATTCTTCCCAAGGTTCCTCAAAGTGTTAACAAAAATATTGAATTTGTCAAAAAACTCTGTCAGCATCTCATTTTCATTTTATCTTTATAAGCTCATATTACTGAATGTGAAGATTCAGCTTGTTTTCACGGATTTCATCCGTGCCATCGTTCCTTAGTATCAAGGCATCCCATGCCTCCTTTGCAGATTTGCAATGTATTACTAGTTTAACCATATCAATACCTAGGGATTTCACAATAATACGTAAGGCATGTCTATTAACCCGAATGAGTTTCCTATCCTCCTCAGAGAAATCTTTTTCCTCTTTGGGGACAAGTTTTTCACTATCGTTTGGATCCATAGAAGGACCCATAGGGATGAATCTCCCTTCGAGGATAATTTTTCTCATTCTATCATCGGCTTGGTCAAAATGAAACATCATTCTGACCTTTCAATGATTGAATTTGTGATCCTTGAATAGTATAGGATGGGCATCGTATAGGATGAACACTTTACTTGCATCTGGCATGCTTGAAACACATATTAGTAACTTCTTTGTAAGGTAGAACAAAGTAGAGTTCCTTTCTAAAAGCTGTTAGGCCTAGAAAGGTTGGCCCTAATACCAATTGAAAGTCCCAAGATAGCTTGCAATAAAACTAGAAGGGAGGGGAATAGTCTCTTTTTCGAGTTTTACTGTCATACCAACAAAGGTTGGTTGGATAGTAGAATTGTTCTAAATTTACTACAGTGATGTGGAACCTCACTGTAGCAACGTTAGTTCCTTTTAGCTTACTGTTGGTTGAAATTGATTAACAATAGGGTTAAATATAATGAAAGCAACAAAGTAAAAACAAAAAGATATTTATACTGGTAAGAGTGTATAGCTAAAATACGCCTATATCTCTTACTCCCGTCTTTCCTTGGTTATCAGTGTGATAAATCAAGAGGATAGCACTACGTGTGATTGTTTTAGGCTTACAATCAACCTGTCACTTTACAACAAGTAAATGACAATACAAACCGATTACAAGATTTGTTCTTCTCCTCAAAAGGACTCAGAATAGCCTCGTGGAAATATTTGTCTAACACTAGTGCTATTCAACTCTGCTTTTAATACTTGACTTAGATTTTTAGCTATCAACTTCTATCTCAACTCACTTGAAAAATTACTGCACTTATCCTTTCAAAGTAAAGGAGATTCAGCAATTCAAAGGTTCCGAAATCTTGAACATTATCTCTGTATTTATAGGTAACCCAAAATTTCTAATAGTTGTTGAACTCGTCCTTTCTTGAAAACGTCACTTTCATGTCATCTCGGCACCATATTCACCCACCTGTGACCTCTGGTGTTGATGCAGAGAAGTACGCTGACACAACACAAAAGGCAACCCGTGACCTTTGACTTCATCTGAACCCTTCTGTAGAACCCAGTCTTGCTACTCCCCAACCTTGCTGCAGTAACCTTACAGAAGCAATTCAGGATCAACCTTCCTTTCATCTGAACCCTTTTGTTGACCTTAGCCTTGCTGCAGTAACCTTCGTCAGCCAGAAACAATACAGGATCAACCACTCCTTGCTGCAGAAGCCCAAATGCCCAACCCATACTGTCTCTTTACTCATGACCTCAATGTTGCTAGCCTTACTGCATTCCTCTGAACTAGCCTTACTGCATTCCTCTCTGAACCAACCTTACTGCATCTTGAACCAGTCATACTACTACCCATTACAAGCTCACTTTCCTAGTAGACCAGCCTCAATCTTGATACATACTGGGACATTCTAAGATTAAAGTATGCCTATCACTCAATTTCTATACATCATGGGTTTGACTCAACCGCCAGTATGCTGCTTATCTCTGTGTGAGTGTGTGCGCGCGCGCGCGTGTGCGTGTGTGTGTGTTTTGAAGGGCTTAAGTGTGTTTAGATTAAATAGTTAAAGGCACTCAAGAAAACCTATAAACAACATCGACTTTCTAGAAACTCGTTGTTAGATGTGATCACCTACTTATATGAAACATGATAACCGAAGTTTGAATCATTCTAACGTTTCTATCCTTAAAATGAAAAAACATAAAATTTAACGTTATAAAATAATTCATAAATGTGTGATATCATCCCCAAACGCACGTGTCACAGATGACTCTCAAATTTGACGGGCACAATATAAACGAGAAAGCGACAATATCCATGAGCAAATTTGATGATGAGGCAACCACAACCAGAGCCAATGTTGGAGAGCCAACCAACTTTCTCTGAAAAAGATCAGCGGATACAACACATACCCTCTAAAAAGATCAACGCATACAATAGATATTCTCTGAAAAGATTAGCCGATCAACACATATTCTCTGAAAAGATCAGAGAATGAGCACACATCCTCTGAATTGATGTCTGTACCCAACAACGTCTGACTTTTTAGGTATCTGCTACATCAGTTATCTTTTTACGGGACGCTGGTTGGCTATCCAACATTGTTCTGGATCAACAACCTATATATGTACGCATGTAGCTAGCTGTGGCTTTATCGTTGGATCTCAAAATCAATGGTTGTGATTAAAAACTCAATTTCGCAGTAAATAAAGCGAGAGAAATAAACTACTAATTTGAACCGTTGATCTCAAAATCCAACTGTTTAACCACACATAAGTTTATATGTGACTAATCACAAAATTTTTTTCCCATGTATGTCTATGTAGAGAAAAATGTATTTTTTATTGACTACATATAAAGTCACGTGTTGCTCGAGTATTGGATTTCAAGATCAATGATTGAGACAAAAAAAATCTATTCCGATCTTTTTAATTATGCAAAAAAAAACTTTTAATCTCAACCATTAATTTTGAAAACCAATGATCTAGTTATGCCTACCTACAAATTTACCAAACCCAATATAATTTTCCCCTATCATTTTGAGGGGTCAAGAAGGAACAAAACTCCACTAGGGTTTGACGAGCGACAAACAAGCGAGATCGAGTAGGGTTTAGAGGATGATCATTGTAATCAGGGTTTCGATTAGTGATTCATTTTTTCGGGAATTTTTGTTCGCCTTAAGGATTTTCGCATGTAAATTGGCTTGTGATTGCTCTTGATGCTTTCTTCGACAGTTTGTGTTCGTGGTCATCTTTAGAAGTGCAAATTCTAACAGCATCCTTTATGCTATTTGTGTTTTTACTTATTTTATGTGAGCCTGAAATCCAAAGTCCAATATACACTAGGTAATTCACAACAGTGATACTGCAGGCATGAATAAAATCTCCAGATGATGAGACACGGTCACACCAGCGACATGGAAGAGTACGACATAGAAAGCTTTGCCATACAGATACCAGTGCATCATTCTGTATACACCAACTAGTACACTATATATGGATATCATCTCATCACGACTCACAAGACACCAGCACGAAAAGCACAAAAGAAAAATCTTTGCCCCACCAACTCGGCTGAATGCTTTCATATCTACAATTTCGCATATGTATAAAATCAGCAAGGAAGCATGAGGCAAGGCTAGAACAAAACAAATTTGTCCCTGTATCTATATGAAGCACATCTTAGTCTGATTTGAGGCTGAAGACACTCCCGCACAAACAAAGAAATTCTTCATGCTGCTCTTTTAAGTTTTCCCTTTGGCAGATTGACAGCAAAACTGGTAATCAACCACAAACTTTGACCCAGCCAAAACAGGACCTCAGGGATCACGTTGATCTGCTTCTTTCCTGATAAGAATCAGGTTACCAGATTCGCTCTTCGTAAAGAGCTTCTCAACTAGATGATTCCAGTTTGAGTTTTCAAGTCTAGACCTTGAAGCTTCTGATGGCTGTACCGTCTCATCGGACGAGGGTATTGCTTCCACATCCCCAGGCTCCTCCTCATTTAACGCCACAGCATATGGTATATGGAGAGTGACAGCTCTTTCTAATGCATCTTTGTGTTCTTTCTCAAGCGTCTGCAATCTCTCAAGTTTTTGTCTATGTGGTGCGCTGGTTACCGTTCCACCACTGCTCTCCTCCAGTACCTGTAAGCAGTCAATGAAACAAAGTAGTTTCAGGCCACAAGCTCCTCAAAGCATAACACTTCCCAACAATTTAATCTTGTCCTAAGATTCCGTGGGTTGTGATTGAAAACTATCTTTATTTGACATTTATGTCAAGATATCAGTTTAACCAAAAACCCGAATGGATATAGAAGACCCACTAATATATATTTTAACACTTCCTCACACGAAAAGTTCATTTGGGGCATGAGGTGTAGACAATAAATGCACTGACACAGAAGTGCCAAACAAGTTCCACATGATAAACCACATAGGTAATAATAAAGGGATAGGTAGGGATCGAACTCATGACATCTAACCAATTCTGGTATCATGTCGAGGAATCAATTCTGCAAAAAATCCGAACTTATGGTAGAGGGCTCACTAATGTATATCTTAACAATAAACACAAGATGAGAAAACGGAAAAGAATAGCATCCTGTCTTGTCCAGACATTCAGGCTTTTAGTTTATGATCAGCATTCACCAATACCGTACACCGCCTCACCAAATTCTAAAATTTCCTTCCGACGTGGCAAAAAATAGTTCAATATTTACTTGATCCCTGTGTATTTCAATCGCTAAAAGATGATGCAGAAAAGAACATAGAACACAATCATCTCATACAGAAACAAAATTATACTAAGAGAAGAGAACATTGTATGCAATTCCAGCCAGCATACACATCTTCAAAGAGATGGCCAAATTAACAAAGCACACGGAACTTGAAACAAGCAGTTACTCCACAGTTGAAGACTCTGTACATATTTTCCTGGTAGAGGGGTGTGTACATACTTTGAAAGCTCTCTCTGCCTCCTTTTCTATCCAGGCAATGGCATGGTCAGATGTTGCATTGCATGATAGAACAATGTGCTCAAATCGACCCTCCACAGGAATAGCAGTACGGACTTCTGGAGGGTACCTCCCACATCTATGCATGCCAAATATAGGAAATCTATTAGACCAAAACAACTAGAGGAGAAAATTGGGGCAGATACACACCTAGCTCAAGCTTCACTATTATATTTAAAAAGTTCATGGGACGCTAGTAGAGCTCGAAGTAGTTCGTCTAAACAAAAATATATGGTGCTACATTCCTAGTTAGAACATAATGGTTACTGTTTGGTGTAACTTAAGGAGAACTGTGGCTAGATTTGTTAAGCTCTAGAGAGAAGAGCTTACATAAGCTACAGCAGACCTGAGGTCCTGAACTTGCCAGTCAAGTTAGTTACACGAAACCATTAAACAACTGTACCATAATGCCAATAGAATTGAGGAGGATGCTTACATCAAACTCTTAAAAAGGCATATGGGATCAGAGTCTGATGTTAAAAGAAACAGCCTGAATAAACAATTGTAATTTGTGGAAATGCAATCATTTCAAAGTTGAGACACTATAATATGAGTTCCAAAAGAGAGAAAAGGTGACTCTCAAGCTAGGTCCACGTTATAACATAACCAACAAATTTTGAAAGATCGTGAGTATCCAGATGTGTGCTATGAAAATGGATATGGGATAAATTTCGCAGTGGCAAGAGATAGTCTGCTATGATTTTCCCTATTTTCCTAATTTCTTTTCAAGCCTTTCATTAAATGAAATCCATGTCAACATGTAACCCTTTCAAATTCATTAAAATATACAAAATACCAACAGAGAGAAGCACTAGAGCTACATTAAAAGATGAAGATTCTAACCACAAGTCGAGGGAGACTTTTAAAACAAGGTTTCAAGGTTACCTGCAAAATTTTCGTTCCACGATATGATACATGCGTCCAGGGGCATACAGCCTTCTTGGATCTCTAAGCTTTCTATCTTCCGGAATGAAGGTATCTCTCAAACAAATTAAAAACATTAAACAGGGCAAGCTGTTCAAACCATTGAAGCCAAGTTTGAGTACTATAATCCACAACTCACGTTCAGCCTATTCAAGCATTGAAGAACAGGAAAACAATTCATAAGCTGATGCAACAAGAAACCTGGAAGAGAACTAACCAAAATATTGACTTGAAAATATCTTCCAGGGGTGTCGCCGTCCTCGGTAAAAAGTCATCCTGTATTGTATCACTATTTCAGCATCAAGCTCACTTGGTTTATCAATGAGGCAACTAGACTGATGGAAGCTGGGAAAGTTACCATCTGTTACACGGTTGACTAACTATGATCGCGCAACCAACCAAGAATCTAAGCAGATCTACAAACAAATGATTTGAAAATTTGAATCGTGACACAAATTTAAGAGGAATGAAGACAAAAAATTACATGTTAAAATCCTCACAGCGAATTAAAATCCATGACAAAAGTCCACTATATGGAAAGGTGATTACAATGATTTCCCATTTTAAATCCTTCAAGCTCTCAACTTTTTTCTTCCTCTTCTAGGTTTCTCTCTAGGTGGCTATGAATCCTCTCAATATCATAATTTTTTACAACCCTAAAAACATAAGGTGGATGTATATCAACATATAGAGGACGTAATATGACCAGTGTTGTAAAATTCGGTTTATTCGACCGAATATTCGAACGTTTAAACCTATTCGGGACAAAAACGAATAGAAATTCCATTATTCGCTCTCATTATGCGGTCAAGACGTTTAATCAATGAATAAGCTATAAAAACAAATATTCAACGGTTAATCACGTTTTAACATAGAAAACAAAATCATTTTCCTCCTTTTTGTCATGTTATTATTGATGACATCTTTGTCGGCAACTAAATATTATTCTTCAAAATCTAAATTTAAAAATAATTTTTTTTGAAAAAAACCACAAAAAAAGCATAAAATTTAAAGGCTAGACCATGTGAACTTATCATTTATATAAAATAGTACTTAATATGTGTCTTGCAACTCTACTAGGCTTTCAATTACAAAGCTTAGTAGTAATGCGTATTAATATACATACAAGGTATTCATATGAAAAAATATATATGAATACCGAAATTCGAATAATCCGCATAATCGACCGTATAAACCGTTTAAATAGTATTTGACGCTGAACCGAAAGCATAATGAAATTGTTTTTTATAAACTTGAATATGACCAAAGAACCCATGGAAAACATGAAGACATATACCACAATGCAGAACCAGACACTGCATCGTGTGGTAGGTGGTGTGTAGCAACTGGATCGGGAACAATGTGCTCAATTGATCAAACAATAAAGGAAGTAAAGATTATTTTTAATGTTGGAAAACCCTCTCGGAAAAAAAAAAACCCATGCCGCCACCAACTAAAATCCACTATGCTTAAAGGTACAGGGAGGAGTTGTTACAAGGGTTATTTATATAACCTAAATTCTCTAATTTTTATTTAAGAGGTTAATCTGAGGATTAGCCCGGTTAGCCGACTGTTAGCTCCCTCAACTAACCATGTTAAACAAGACCCCACATTGACTGTTGAACACCCACCAAGATTGGATTCCCTGACCTCATTGGAGGGTTGGGCCGCTGCCAAGTTGGGTGGGGATAAATTCCCCAATTTTGATTGGCCCAAAAGAGATAAAAACTAAGTTTAAACAATTGAAATCCGAAAAAGATTGCTTCAGGGATGCACATCAAGTGCATATACAGTGAATGAGGCTTTTTCATGCCTCCACTGCTCCACACCCCGCCATACACTTTATTAGATTTTTTTTTC